>JAQIWF010001866.1:0-10552 GCA_034694965.1 Ceratozetes gracilis
GGGGCAGCCAAAACTTCCTGCCTCTTCAATTCAAGTAAGGACTTCTAATTTGTAGTTTCTAAGTTCCTTATACTGTACAAACAGCTGTCAATCGTTTATGGTTTGTAATAATTAAGGTTTGACTTAAATGGCTTTTAATAAACGCAAACAAAGATAGATATTAGACCTTATTTGCTAAAAATTTGTGACTATTGGATACCAAGGATTCTGATAATTATTCACTAATTATTAAATTGCAATTGAATTATAATTATTAAGATTATTTATTAGTAATGTTTATCAAGTTAAAATGTTTTAAATTTGCAATTAATTAGTATTTTTTTACTGAGAAAGTATCTTAATTGAACCTCTTCACTGAGAGTCGGGTTCAACAATTCTAAGGAATAGTGGGCATTCTCCCGTGAGCAGGGTACTTGGGAATTATTTACTCATTTATTTCGTAAAGATTATAGGCAATCTCTGTTTGGTAATTTGGGATATTTGTGATTTATGACTTTAACTAAGCCATTTGCAAAATAAGAAAATAATTAGTCGCACAGAAGTAGAGGAATTGAAAGAACTCAAATCCATTCATTGGGAAGAAATCCATGCAATAAAAGCCGATGTCTTCTCCCGACAACACCTCAATAAATGCCATCACTTTTAGTCTCTCTCTTATTGAGAGTTTCATTCGCTTATTAATAAAGAATTTAAACATATGTTGGTATGAGTTATGCGCTGATTGTGTCATACGAGCGCTCCATAGATTCATCAGAGCAATACCTGTGAATATAATGACAAAAAGAAGCCCTGTACCAATTCGATTGTACATGGTCACATTCTTGTAAAATGTTAAATAGATAAATATTTCTACATTGGGGGCACAGAAATAGTACAACAGAAACACCAGATGTTTGAAGAAATGATTTAGTTTTCCAGTCATTTGTGTAATAGTGTTGTGTTCTCTGATTGCGTTCATTAGAAGTGGTTTGAGACCATATTTACAACTGTATAAGATTTTAAAGTTGATCTCGGTGAATTTATAACGAGCATATAGTGTGGTTAAGAACCACATTATGACTCCTACTACAAACAAACTGAAGAAATGTATAGCATAAACTTCGAATAAAAGTAGTGAGATAAGACTACCAATTAGGCTAAAGCCTGAAGCCGGGTCAAAATATGCTTCGACTGTTGCCCATAATACAATAAGTGCCGCACCATTTAAAATGTAAAATACTTGAATAAATAGATATTTCATCGCAAAATTAATCGTGCGCTGAAATTTAATACGATTGCGTGTATTGAGTGGACACTCAATTGTACCATGGCACAAATTATAGGCAAATTCAAGCAAATACAAATTGCCTTTATACTCTAAATATTGAACTACAACTCCTATGTAACAGATTAAAAAACCCCCAACACTGCCAATTGTAGCAAATAATCGACCATAGCTGAATAAATAAATCGGATCGCATAGAATCATATGAACAAAATGGCTAATATGGAAAAAATAAATTAATAAAGCTAAATTATATTTTTCAATTTTACAGCTAGATTCAGATAAAATTCCGTTGAAATCCAGTAACATAATCTAGATTATTATAATAACCAGGAAACAAGCTAGAAATACGGAATTTCAGAGAATAGCAGTTTCATTTTTAATCGAGTGTTAAGTTAACAATTAACTCGTGATTTAAGAAATATTTAAGCCGGTCCGCGTGCCGTGGCGTACTCTCTATATACAAAGCAATATTCAATCACATACATCCACTCCGCGTAGCGTGGCGTACTCATTATATAGAAAGCAATAATTAAGTCGCGACGCCCCGCTCCGCGTGCCGTGGCTATATTAAGGTAATATAACCGACTGATAAGCCGCGACGCCCCGCCCAACTGATGTCGAGAAAATCTGAAAATAAATATTTTCAAATTGAACAATCTCTATTTAAAGCTGATGATAGAAAACAAAGATGATTCCTGGGTAGGAATAATTAGAAGAAAGTTATGTACGATTAACTAGATTATTTCATAATACCATCTGAAAAAAGAGAATTAAGGGCTGAGTTTTGCAATAAGTCCATTGAACTCATATTTACTCTTCAATGGACTGTTTTCGGAGTTCAGACCTTAATTACATCAATTGGTTTAAGACAAAAATTAATATTTTATATAAAATCATATTTAATTGCAGTGCCTATTGTGGTATTAATAGTTTGGATTGATTGCCTTACTTATTCTTGTTATTTAATAAGAAATCTTTTTTATTGTATCTTTATTAAAGCCTATTAAAATAATTCTAATAAAACTTGATTGGTCATTGGAGATTGTTTGTGAAGTGACGTATAGTCCATAACATATGAGATATTCGTAATTAAATTTTATTATAATTAAGAATTACTTATGAGTTGGCATTTGTCTCAATACAGTGCTCTTAACAGTAATCCTTGTAAAATGTATTATCAATTATTTAAAATTACATTTACCCAAAGTTTAACTAGTAAGTATAATTAATCAAGAAAATGGCTAGATATTTAATATTCTTTATTGTCAAGGCAATTTTGTGTTTGGGTTTAGAACACCCGAGCAAAAAACATGGTATTTATACAAAGGCTGTATGTACTACAGTTCCCAATTATACAGGGCTCAATCGTGGATATTTTTCAACAAAAGAAAAAATTCCAGAATATCGAGCATGATGAGATACCTGTGAGAGAACACCGTAGTTGATATGGATAACATCCAAAATGAGTTTTATAACTGAGAACAAAATTAGCAAGTTAAGACTTCTGAAAGAACAAGAGTTCATTGAATAAATTCTTTGATAAGACAATGAACTAAAAGATTGTGTCAAATCTTGTCAGTCGATTGGCTTTTTATGTAAACCATTCGGGAAACGAGAGTCCGAGGAAAGAATTTCCACAAATTTCTTTGGCTTATTCTCAGAGCTAATGAGAAAAGACATTCATTTAAAATACTGCACAACACAGAGACAGTCCTCTCACTTGACTGTATGGGAGGTAAAAATCTCAGATTTTTTTAGTACACAAAAGGCAAAAATCTGAGGTTTTAACGTCCCATACAATCAATTGATATCAAGAATATCTGAAGATCATTGGTATAAAAGATAGATAACAAGTGGCTATAATAGTAAATATAAAAACATAAAATTTTCTACTATTTACTACATTATCATCTAAATTGTATTCAAATACAACAAATGCCTGAATTCCGCAAATATCCCATTAATTGTTTGTAAAGAAGAAAAAACTTTCAAACAGTCAGTACTGTCAATGAGAAGATAATTCAGACGACATTGACATCATATTGGGGGCAAAAACCCTAATTTAGGGGAAAACCGTAATTTTGGAGGGAAAATCTAAGATTTTTAGCCAAAAAGCCAAAATATTTGCCCTCAACACTGTCATCATCTAAAAGCGGGATCACTAAAGAAGGCTATCAATCGTCAAAATCATAATTAAATCGCTTTTCAATTGTATTCTTAGTTTTAATTACTTTTGAAAACATTATTAAAATTATTAAAAATTAATTAAAATTATTATAAAACTTAGAAATAATATAAAATTAGGTATAATTGTAGTGAACTTATGTATAAATTTTATTTTAAATGCGAATAAAAAGCTATCAATTTATGACTTTATTCAATCAAAAGTGGATTCACCGGAACTATTCAGTGATTGCATAAACTCAATGATAGCTATAAGCTAAAATAATTTGTGCTTGCTATTAAAAGTTAAAATTAAATCAATTACTGATTGGTTGTATTCAACACATTTAAAAAGTAAACGTTGTTTTTGAGTGCTTTAAAGAATCGTTTTTATTAACTCACGATTCTGTCGTATAAGCAATGAGTGATTCATATAATACGTGACAAAACTCTTGTTTTGTTAGAGCCCTCAATCAATGATTAAGAAACACAAAATTGTAATCAAATAGTCATTAATTATTAATTATATTTTTAAAAGTATTTAAATTTATTCTTGATTGAATTTAACTTGATTATCGAATGTCGTAATGACTATAACATATGAAATATTTTTAATTAAATTTTAAAGTAAATTACATATGAGTTGGCAATTGTCTCAATACAGTGGTATTAACAGAGTATAATCCAGGAAAAAAAGAGCTAACTTACAAAATGTTAAAGGAATCATTCAAATTCAAACTTATCATAAGTTTAACTAGTAAGTAATAATTGATTTATCAATTTGAGCTAGGTATTTAATTTTCTTACACTTAAGGCAATTTTGAAACGGGTAATATAACTCCCGAGGTCAAGGAACGGCAAGTTTACAATTGACTGGTGAAGTACATGGCAATTGGCAACCAGGCAAATTGTGTGCAAACATCATGTCGGCAACCTTGGTATTTGTCACAACAGACGAGTAGAATAAATCTGTTGAGGAATACCCAGAGCATTGTCAACCACTTCCCGCCAATTGTATTGTATTCCATGATATAACCCAATATAAACCTGAAAGGGTGTCAGTATATCAATGGAAAATCCATTGCCTTACAGTGACTGTGCTTGTTATATTAATAATTGGAAGAATATTGTGCTATTGGTGTCCTTTGTGAGAAAGGACCAAGATGGAAAAGAGAATATCAACAAACGATGGACTATTCTTCAGTGTGACTAGCACAACACATAAATTGGGGGTTTACTTTGATGCCAAGTATATTAGACATTGGAACCGATTATAATCCATACCACGACAGTGAATGGGGTCCTATTGAAGAGAGTTTACTACTATTTACCAGATATCACATACGTTTTGACAAATAGAGGAACAGACTGTTCCGAACAGTAGACACAAAGATGAAAATTACTTCTTTGAGTCACTCTTTTCAAATCCGCTTAAACTCGATCAGACATTGGAAAGGGTTCTGTTATTTGCTGCTATTTACCACATTATCATCTAACCAGGGCATTTCATTTGATGCCTACTGCATTGATTATGAGCTCCAATTATCCAGCACTTGAACACTGGACAGGATCTTCTTAGAGGAGAGTTAACTACTATTTACCAGATTGTCGTCTAAACACGAGTTGTAAATAACTATCAATGAAGACGATTAAGAACTGAATTCCCAAAATAACCCATTGATCTCATACTTGTTTTCTTCAATGGGTTTTTTTAAACTTAATTACTCTGACCATAATAAGTCATTTAGTTATTTTTAAATAAAATCATAATTGATTTGATTCTTTGCAGTTCTTACTGTAAATTAAATTATATTAATGTTTATTGTTTTGATTGCAATACTTCTTTACATCACTTAATGATATCTCAATAAATTATCTTAATTATAAATTGACAATGATAAATGATTTGTTCTTGAAACATCAAGAAGATTATTATTATTGATCCTATTTACGGTGATGAATGTACCCTTGGTATTAACCCTATTAAAGTTTACTTAGTTCCTCATTAGAGGGCCAATTGAGCTAAATTTGGATAAAGTACCTAATTTTTATCAGAATTTTATAGATAATTATCTTTAGTAGTCATCACTCAGTTGAAGCTCTTTAGGGGCTGTTCATTTATTACGTACGCAAAATTTGGCAAATTCTAGACTCCCCTATCCCTTAATACGCAAAACATAGATTTTAGTAATAATAACGCCTATGGAGCCATACACTTCGAATGCTTTGGCTGGACCCCCTCCCCCTCTCAGGCTGCGTACGTAATAAATAAACAGCCCCTTATCAGTTAATCATTGATAAAGTCCTGGACTTTGGACATACCTTTAAACAGATGTATTCATTGACTTCATTTGAATTCAATTAATAAGTTATTGAAGTGTAGGTATGTCTGTAGGTATGTATCCCGTCATGGAGTGACGTATTCATAACATATGGAATAATCTTAATTAATATTATTTCTTATGAGTTGGCAATTGTCTCAATACTAATGCTATCAAAAGATTAAATCCAAGATAAAGTAAACCACTTTGTAAAATGTATCAACAAATAATCAAACTTTTACCTGTAATAAGTTTAACTAGTAAGTCTATTTTGGGAAATAATTGTTCGAAATATTAAGTTTATCTTGTTAAGGCAATTTTGGATGGCGTCTCCCAAAGCGGATGAAAGGATGGGTAACAAAGGACAACTGGGTCCACAACACTTAACATAACAAAATTGTGGACACCGTGGTCATTACCAGGGTACCATCATATGAGGCAAGTAATTCGCAGAGAAGAAAAAAAAGGAAATTAACTTGATCAATTTATAGTTTGCCGTTTATTTCTTTTTATCAGAGTGTTTGATCAGCAATGAATTTATCAAATGACCAAGGGTGCCAAATATCAATTATCATTTGAGAGCACCAAAAAGCCAAGAAACAGAAAATGAGCTTGTTGAGATAAGAGCAAACAGAGCATGTCAAGATTTTCGAGGAAATCATATATTCTCTGTTGATAGTCTCATCCCGAGCCTATGAGACAGTGGCCAAACACACAATGGGAGGTCATATCCCCAAACTTTAGAGTACTCTCCAAAGTTGGTCATAAGGACAGTCATTCATATTATCATCAACATATTCAAATTCTGCTCTGGTGTCAAGAACAACTGAAGATAATAATTTTCAGATTAATCAAGGTTTATTTAAAGCTGATAAATGAAAAGAAAGATGATGACCCTGATTAGAAACCTATTAGACATTATAAGAAGAAAGTTGTAGACCACTAACTCGATGATCATCTAAACTGCAATTAAGACCTGAGTTTTGCAAGGAGTCCATTGAACTCATATTTACTCTTCAATGGACTGTTTTCGGAGTTCAGACCTTAATTACATCAATCAGTTAAAGCAAAGAATAAATATTTTACATAAAATTACTTTTAATTTAATTCATTGCAGCTCTTATTGTGGCACTAAATAAATTATTTTTAATATTTTGATTGCCTTACTTATTCACATTTAATAAGAAATCACCTCGTTTTAAAAATGTAGATTAAAGGCCATTAAAATAATTTTAATAAAGTTTGATTGGTCATTAAAAGTTGCTTGTGATGTGACGTATAGTCCATAACATATTCTTAATTAATTTAATTATAATTAAAAATTACTTATGAGTTGGCAATTGTCTCAATACAGTACACCTAACAGTAATCCTTGTAAAATGTACCAGCAATTATTTAAAATCACAATTACCCAAAGTTTAACCAGTGAGTATAATTAATCAGGAAAATGGATGGATATTTATATTCTATATTGTCAAGGCAATTTTGTGTTTGGGTTTAGAACACCCGAGCAAAACACATGGTATTTATAGAAAGACTGTATGTACTACAGTTCCCAATTATTCAGGGCTCAATCGTGGATATTTGTCAACAAAAGAAAAGATTTCCAGAATATCGAGCATGATGAGAAACCTGTAATTTTCATTGTAGTTAAATGTGAATAGAAGTGTGGGTTAGTCATCAGTAAACCTACTGATCTAACATCTGCAAGGACAATTACATCGATTAATGCTGTTTTCTGTGAGAGAACACCTTAGTTGATATGGATAACATCCAAAATAAGTTTAATAACTGAGAAAAAAATTATCAAGTTAAGACTTCTGAAAGGAACAAGAGTTCATTGGATAAATTCTTTGATAAGACAAAGAACTAAAAGATTATGTCAAGTCTTGTCAGTCGATTGGCTTTTTATGTAAACCTTTTGGGAAACGAGGAATCAGAGGAAAGAATTTCCACAAATTTTTTTGATTTATCCTCAGAGCTAATAATAAAAGACATTCATTTAAAATACTGCACAACACAGACACAGATCTCTCATATGACTGTATAGGACGTAAGAATCTCAGATTTTTAGTACACAAAAGGCAAAAATCTGAGGTTTTCACGTCCCATACAATCAATTTATATCAAGAATATCTGAAGATCATTGGTATAAAAGATAGATAACAAGTGGAAATAATAGTGGATATAAAAAGACATTTTCTTCTATTTACTACATTGTTATCTAAAGTGTACAGTCTATCTCTTATTAGCGCGTCTCAACTTGAGTCGAATAAGCTCTTTATCTAGAATATCTCTATGACAAATAGAATAAAAAAATTAAGATAAACAGCTTACATCCGCTAGGTTTTGACTAATATTAAAGAAATTTAGATAACATATACAACAAATATGAGATAAGACCTCTTAGTTCTCAGTGCTATCAATGTCTCAGTTTTAAGGTTTACGTCGCGTTCAAGACTTGAATTTTTCTCAATTAGATCCGAAACTTCTTTCTTTTTGATCTTCAGATTGTCATTAAGTGAACGAATGGTTCTGTCAGACAAATCCTTTTCGTTCTTCAAATCATTCTCTAATTGAGTGACCAAATCGTTCGACTTTTCGATTTTTTCCTTATAATCCGAAGCTTGTAATCTCAAGTCCTGGAGCTCTGTAGTCAACGTCAAGACTTGTCGGTCGAGTGCAGTGATTCTCTCGTTCTTCACAAGACATTCCTGGCATTCCTGAAGTGATGTGTCAGTTCATGAGTCTGATGTCTAAAAATAAACCAAAAAAATAAATTAATTAACATGTTATGTATCTACCACGACAATAAACTCAGCAAGCTGTTAAAGTATCGAGACAAATTACCGAAACACGTGGTCTTTTGAGGATTTTATATGTAGCCTCTAAGATGATAGACATCGAATGAGAAATTGATTGACTCACTCTTTGGAGCTCATCTTTCATTAATTTGAGCGACAACTGTGCCAACACTCTCACCCGTTCCACAAACTCTCTGACTGCCCGAAGTTCTGCCTATAAGTGGAGTAGAAGTTCGGCGAAATGAAGGCATAAAAATTGAGTCCAAACCTTCATTCGAGTTATTTTTGTCTAAATCCATGTCCTATTCATTATAAATTAAAAAATGTGATAAGGTCATTTATGAAAATATTAGTTATAAAAATGCCTGACCTCTTGATTTGGTCGCTCAGTGTTCTTCTCAGCCGTAACCACAGAATTGACAATCAAATAATCTTTCTAGAGTAAAAATTCAGGCTAGATTATAATTTATATAGTTGAGCGAGTGTCTACCTGTTAAATGTTTAAGTGAATAGCGATCTAAAACCAATACAAAATTAACCTAATTACAAAATAATGGACAACCAATTTATGCTGAGCTCACATAAACAAACAAACAAAATATTGCATCAGTAAAAGCACATGGCAGTCAACTTGGAAATAAATTACGTCCATCAAAAAGGGGAGTAAATATATCTAACTTTTTAAATTCATATTTTATAGTTAAATTAATGTAAAATTAAATAGCATAATCATTTTAAATCTTTTATATCCTGTAAAATTATCTAAATTCGCTATACAACTAAATTATACTCAAATAATTCTAATTTTAACTTTTAAAATTTATTAAAAATGTTAAAAAACCTGTACCGGGAATTTTTTTATAGGTTTGGGGGCATAGAATGTATGTAAATCATTTACACAAACATATGTAATATCAAAACTTATTGATTGGTTACTTAGTGCCCGCCTTTAAGTCAAAACTTTAGAGTTACAACTTATATAAGTCAAGGGATAAGACAAGGGACAAGTTCTGAGAGATACGGAGAGAGTAATGATATACAGAGAGAGTTTCTGACTTCTTAACTAACTTTGACTTTACTTGTTTTGGTGTTATATTATTCTGTACTTATCTTAAAACTAGTAATTCTTATTATATTTCGTGCATTCTTATGAACTGATTGTTAATAAATTGTATATTTTGTAAATATAAGTTATTTGCATCACTTAAGTCTCAAAACTCATAGCAAGTTATCTAAGACTTAAGCCCTTATGGGCTGTGGTCTCGAAATTGCATCTTCGACGCAGTTGTGATCAGTGCTGTCAAAGGCCACTAATCAAACCTCCTTCAAAGGACGTCAAAACTCTAATCTTAAAATAGTTTTGACACTTGTAGTAGTTTCAACACTGGTGGAGAGGCTCATAACTGACGGTTTTGAGTGTATTGAGCTTTTCGGTTTCGAGATCCCGAACAAAAAGTCGATCGTTTCCTTTACTTCCGGACGACATTCACAACACCTGGTGACGACTGGATACAACTCAGATTGAAAGAGTAGCGAATCAGTCTTAAAACTGGTCCCTACATTGTAGTATAATTGTAATGAACTTATGTATGAATTTTATCTTAAATGCAAACAAAAAGCTATTAATGCATAAACTTAATGATAGATATAAGTTAAAATAATTTGTGCTTGCTATTAAACGTAGAAATTAAATCAATTACTTATTGGTTGTATTCAACACATTTAAAAGTAAACGTTGTTTTTGAATGTTTTTAAGAATCGCTTTTATTAACTCACGATTCTGTCGTATAAGCAATGAGTAATTCATATAATACGTGACAAAACTCTTGTTTTGTTCGAGCCCTCAATCAATGATTAAAAAACACAAAATTGTAATCAAATAGTCATTAATTATTAATTATGTTTTTAAAAGTATTTAAATTTATTCTTGATTAAATTTAGCTTGATCATCGAATGACGTAATGACATAACATATGGAATATTTTTAATTAAATTTT
>JAQIWF010001867.1:0-10548 GCA_034694965.1 Ceratozetes gracilis
GATCTAAACGTTAAATTTTTCTAAAAATGCTATTTTTATTACAATGTTTTCAATATATTTATTATTAACACAAATTCACATTTAATCCAATTTTTAAATGTTTGACCGAAAATAATTAGTTTGAACTCAGGCTTAAAGTTGATTCAACTTTTTGTTCACAAAACAAATTATTTTTATCCAAATTTATTCTAATTCTTTGGATTTCTTTCCAAATCTTTACTGGAATTGAAATTCAAAAATTAATAATGTCTTCGAAGATAGTCTTTGGAGTCATAATAAATGGACTCACATTTCATGTATTCCTTAAGGATGAGCTTGTTTTGGGAAAAATCAATTTTATTTTTAATCAAAATTTGGAGGCATTGAAGGCATTGAATAATAATTGGTTTTGATTTGAATTTTTCAAATAAATTTAATGAAAATCAGAAGTCATTTCTTTCAACCAAAAGACTACTCGAAATGCTTTTATGTTTTGTTAAGACTTTTCTTGTGTTTAAATTAAAGTTAAGACTCAAAGAATGACAAATATCTTTAATCTTGGAAAAGCATCGTTTGAATAATGGCACAGACGGCCAACGATTTGCTCAGAAATTTGTTGTTCGCTATGAGAGTCGGAGTTTGTTATCAGCTCAGCATAAATGAAGAAAACTATTGAATCAATTCATTCGAAACGAACTGATCTGACATTTGAAGACATGAGATAAGACTCTCTTCTGATTAAACATCTAATGACTCGACAGACAGACTGATGAATAAATCAGTGAAGAATTATTTGAGGCGACCATTAATGTGAAGCACTGCTCAGCCACTCAATTGAGATATCACTTCAATTGTTACATCAATTTCATCAAAATTTCTCTAAATTTGTAATCAAAACATTTGGAGAAAGTTTTGAAAGCAATGAAAATCTCCCACTTGACTGTCATTAAGACAAGTGCTGATCTGTGTTCGGAACAGCACTAAAACAGAATTGATATATAAAAATGATGGTAAAATGTATGGCAAGTCATTGATTCATTAGACACGGACTCGTTTAATAGTTTGAGTAAAAAATTAGTCTCTATTTTATGCTTTATATCTGTTATGTCTTTTCCATGAAGTTCTTAAAAGTCAGAGAAATTCAAACAGAAACTGGTGTTGGAGTGGTATTAGCTTTTGTGGTGATCTCTGATCGCAGTGTGTCGTCAGTTAAGTACATGAATTCATCGCTTGAAAGCGCCGTCACATATGTTATCGCAGCACGAGATATACGGCCTCTACGGCCAGTCATTCTCTCTGAGCTTAGGCACAAAATCATACCAGGCATAGGCACAGGCATAGGTAGAATTAATATATGGGTGCACTTCATTCACTCCATTCACTTCTTTCTTTGTCACGCAATTTATTTTTTCTTCTTTTCAAATAAAAAGTACTCGAATCTAAAGTTATGACTTTCCGAACCCTTCACTGGCTTTCACTTCTAATTCCAATAATAATAATAATAATAATCATAACTCAAGTAAGTAGTGGTTGAGGTGACCGAACCCGCTATACATTAGACTCCGCTTTAATATTCATGTCTTTAATAAATAAATATTTCTTAAAACAAATTTTATAATAAGAGGAAAGAATTTAATTGAACTCATTTTGATTTGAATGACTGACTGAACCCCATTCATAGATATCTCATTGGTTGGTCCTCTTCAGGTGGCATTCGGACGACATGGGAGGCCCCACACATAATACTGTCAAATAGTAGTCTTGCAAATGATGTTAAATGTCTTCGAATCAAAAATTATTTTTCGGATATATTTTTAATGTCGAAAAATGAAAAAAATCTGAAAAAAACTCATTCATTGAATGCAGGAATTTGTAATGAATTTCTTTTTACTGCAACAAAATTTCCTGAAAACCTGTGCCATGGATTTGAATGCGAGTAGTGATCCCTTTATGGCTTTCATTCATATTAATAGTAAAAATAATTCCAAATCTTATCTCATTTTTTCCAAAAATATGTCTCATATAAAGAGTAAATTTTATCAAAAATGAGATAACATTCTTGAGATACTCAAACATTTTGTTTATTACTTTAGAAACAAAAGTGTGTAAAATATTTTTCATTCACAATTATTTGAATGTTGCAACTTGCAACAAAAATTATCTTATCATAAACATTTTTCCAAAAATAAAATAATTCAAATTTTATTACATTTGACTCATTCAGTGAATGAAAGTTCCGATGGCTTTAATAAAATGTATGTATTTTACAATTGAATACATTTTGCATCCGATAAATAAAACTCTAAAATTGAATTTTTATTATTTTTAGCACTTCTTTGTTGTTTCCGTTTTCTTTTATACGGCTTTAAAACTATTGCCATATATTTTGAATCATTGATTACACGGAGACTTTTGTGTCGCAAATATTTACCAATGCTTAACATCCTGTTTGTTATTCTCCAAATTGAAATAAAAACATTTTTACATCACTTATTCGTTTAATTATATTTTAAACCATTAAATGGATAGAAATTTAGTGAAAACCGGCAGAAATTATATTCTCGTGTCTAAAGAATCATTTGCGAAGTGAATAGCCTTGCTCATTCAGACATTCCAAGCACATAAAGAGTTTATCCATTTAACTCATTTTTCTAATCATGAAATTTTCAAACTATGTTCAACTCTGCCAAATGTGCTGCACTAGAATTCATCCTAATTTTGATTCAATTATAGAGATTAACATTAATATTCATTGAGAGTAAAAGTCATTCATTAAAAATATAAATCAAATTAAAAAAGGATTCTTTGATCTAATATATGACTACATTTTTACAACACTTGTGACGAATCGCATATAAATCAAAAGCAAATTAAAGGTAATTATGAGAGTTTTCTGAATAAATTAGACTGGATACATTTTATCATGCAATTTAGCTCCAAAGCAAATGACTGGAAATGATATTTTCTTATTATATTTTTTTCGGCGAAGAAAGAAATCTTAAGATATGACGGCTTTAATCGACAGCTCTGTTATTAACAATTTGTTAGAGCCTTATATCGTCCTTATATTTGGTAATCAGAAGACCTCTCGGAGGGAATCCAGTGTTTTGAAGCATAGCTTTCGGATGTGGCCGATGGACATGCAGTCTAGAGTTGAGATCTGAGAGTACTCTCGCTCTCCGGAGTTCCCTTCAAGTGCTAACAAATTATTAAAACTATTGGCAAACTATTATAAGTGAGGAACGTCTCAGACTCTGCACTATATTTGATATTTGGCTCAAAGCAGTACTACAGACGTTGACCAAATTAATGCTAGGATTTCTGACGCCTCAGTCAACTCAGTATTGCCAGTATTAAATCTTAAAGCACTGTGAGCCCTGAGTTGACTGAGGCGTCAGAAATCCTAGCATTAATTTGGTCAACGTCTGTAGAGTATTGAACTTAACATTAGTTGATCCAAAAGAGAAGCGAAAAAATTTCTCTTATTTTTACTCGGGTGCTCTTTAACCTCCAACAAACCAACGCCTTATTTTTCGCCAGTCATACCTTATATATTGAGAGTACATTTAAAGCACAGAATATTTAAGGCCATTCCAGTGTAAGCCTCTATAGAACAGGACAGGCATTGAATAAGACTCTTAAGTATCCGTGATTTGAGTATTAATGTTGCCATAAGTTATGACTTTCCTCTGATTAGTGATCGAAATTCCTGGAGAATATAAATTAACAATACATGCGATCCTCACTATTATACCACATATTTTAGTTCATCTATTATTCAAATATTATCCCAAATGACTAAACATTTATTTACAGATCTCTATATTGTTTTTTGTTAACCATTGCAATAAATATTGTCATTAATTAATTTATTTAATTGTTTTCCTGTTTCTCATTAAACCCAAACCATATAATTGTAAAAATTTATTGATTTATCTTTTCTTTTAATTTCTTAATCAACTGATTATATAATGTTTTACATAATTTGTTGCTTCAATTCACGCAATCGATGGCTTAAAATAATTTGGTTTAACTCTATATTTAAATTATGTTTTGAGATCTCAAGGATTTGTTGAGTCTAGTCATGAGTAAAACTATAAGTTTAAGTCCAAAATTTGAGACCAAATTTGCAATTAATGTAAAATATCGGGAAAATTATTTGAGAAATTCTTGTCTATTTGAGAAATAGTCTGTAATCAACCGAAAGACAATTATAGCAAATTTTCCCACAATTCTGTTACATAGTATTGGCTTCAAATCATTAATTTCTGGAAATAGCTCTCAGCTTAGAATCGATATTTCGTTTTACTCACAATTAGTGAAAAATTATTATTGTTTCAAAACAGCAAACATCTCAGATCGGCCTCAATATTAGCAGGTGTTGTCTTACATATCTGTTTTCATCTTGAAAAGTAAATTTGATTGACAAATGGACATGGTCAAGAATGATAGCGATTAATGAGAATTCCAAAAGAAAGAAGAGTTCTAAATATTGAGCTAAAACTTTAGTCAAAACTCTCACATAAATGAAATATTAATTTAAAATTTTTCATATCATTCACGTAAACCTGAAGAGTTTAGAAGTCCTAAATTCAATCTCTTCTTTCTTTTTGATTTCCATTGGCCGCTAACATTCTATAATCGCTTGTTGATAAAAGTAGCTGGTTAAATTATATTCTCCAAGATGAAAACAGACATATAAGGCAATGTCAATTAATGGAAGTGTATCCCAAATGTTTGGTATTAAGTGGATCATTCAGAAAAATGTCTTAGATGTTAGTAAGTTTATTCTAATTATAGCACTATAATCAGATTCATTTTAGTTATCGTTATTCAAATCTCGTACTGAAATGAATTAAAATAAATCTATTTATTACTCCATTTTTACATAAAATGAATGAAAAATAGTGTCTTTGACTTTAAATTGAAAGCATTTTCCTCGCAATTAATCGAAACAAACGAATCCCTAATATATCAGCGAAAGGATTGACAGATAATCAACTCATTTGAACTTAAATTCGTATAATTGATATCACTTTTTGTTTTTCTATCAAAACTGTTTTATTACAGACATTTCCGATTGATTCACACCTTTTAGTAAACTTTTTATTTTCAAACAATTTGAACGCATTAACTGCTATTTTAAACCAAATTCATCGATCATTTAGTAATCCAGAAATAAATTTTCCAAATTTTTATTAAATTAATGCATAAAAAGGTTTTTATTGACTTTCATTGTGATCACAATTAAATGTCTGAATTGTATTGAAGTCATAGCTCTTAAAAAAGTAGACATAAACTAAAAGGCACAGCGGGTGAAGTGGAGTGCTATGGTTTGTATGGTTTGTTGCTAACAGCCATCAATAGTATGTTCAATAGAAAAGACACAAAAAAGTCGATTGAATCCCGAGTTTAACCTTTAAAATAGCAAAACTGAGGGAAGAAAACAAACGGAAAAAGTGTTTACTGTAATTGAATAAAGAATGTGAAGAGTAAACCAATAGGTGAAAGTACATCTCTTTTTCCATTTTCGATTTGCATCGTTGACTTTAAGCGTAAATAAAGAGTTTGTAAACAATTGAATCTTAAGACAAATCGATGGATTAATCTTTTTTGTCGACCAATTTTATTGTCCAAAGAAGTAATAATTGTTTCAATTGGTTCTATCAGTCGTTATAGTCATCAGAATTACTATAATTACTTGACTTACAGCTCAACAAATCGGAAAAATCGTCACCAAATCCAGAATTGTGTGCTTCGATCCAATGATTGCCACTTTGAAGAATCTGTTTCTTGAAAATCGGTAACGCCTTACCAACCAATGCTCCCCATTTGATAAGCTTTTAATTACCGACGAAGAAGGGGTTCCAACTCAAGGGCTTAAATGTCTTAAATGTAAACAATTGTCGAATAACTTTCAAGAAATAATTTGCAAATCAAGTCTATAATGAGACTGTGTTTGCATAAGTGCTTCTAATCGCTGGTTAGTTAATTTAATAATTGCTAATTAGCAAGGACTTTTAATTTCAATATCCAAAGGCTTAAAACTTAGACAATGTTACACTCGAGGTCATGATCTATGCTATAATTATATGTAATTTAATTGGAGTGAAATTGAGGCTCAAAACCTTGGAAACTCCACATTTAGTTCTCTCAAAGAGGAATTCTCAAAATATCTTCAAATTAATATGGAAAAAACGAATGAACAAGATCAGATAATGATTTGACTCAGGTATTTTAAAATAAAATGAAATATTAGAGGTCAGTTAATCAGCTAATAAAAAGTGTCTGACCTGAAGCTAGATTTGATTTATCGATGGGAGCACTCATGAAAGGGCTAACTTCTTGCATACCTTTGTTTGGATAAGTAATGACTCTCTTTTCAAATGAAATGATTAAAACAATTATCATAAACTCATTTTCATTATGTGATGGTTATGTGTATGAAAGTGTGCGGTAGTGCACAACCGGAAGGAATACCAAATTCCGATTCCAATTAATTAGTAGTTGAAAAAGATTTCCGTTCATTACTCGCAAAATAGTTTCGCAAATCATTGAACGGTAAAAGTTATCATCAGATTGAAAATTCTCAGACAATATTGCTTTTAATAATAACTTCCTTTATTTGAAAACTTATTTTCCAAAGCATTATGTTTTATATCAGACACTTCTCTCACCCGCACCGACGCTCATACATAGGAAGTGGTTTTGGTCTTTGAGTTTGGACTGAAAAAAATTGTGAACTTCTCTCTTCTCTATGTTGTGCTGACGATAAAAAACAACTGACATCCTGTAGTCCACTGACAAAACAATTCACTGAATATCATTTGAATGTCAAAATCTGTTCAATCGTTCAAACTATTAAACATTTCGATTAAACTCTATTCGGGCTAAAACTCAAATAAAGTTCAGAATTTAATATTAATTTATTCATATAATTCATAAAAATATATTTTCCAAGAGATATATATTTCCTTTAATTTATTATGAATTATGTCCTTTATATGAGACAAGAATTTCTATCTTCAAGTTATTTAATGTTGAGTTCATTTCATAAAATTTATTTCTCCTTTAATTCATTCGACGATTAATTTCGAGCAAAAAATACTTTCAAAGAGATATATGTTTTCAGAAAAGAGAGGGAAAGCAATGAGTTTTAGATTCATTGATAGTCTTGGAGTTGAACCTAATATTTGGTGGAAAATGCTTTTGAAAAGTAAGCTAACAGTTAAAGAGTGCTCGGAGCCAATTGAGAAATTGGTCTTTGAATAATCGGTCCAAGTTAACGCTTCATTCAATTTCAATCGATTGACTAACAAATTGATTCTCAAAACTCAACCGATAAATAAAATTTGTATCAAATTTCTTAGATTATTATCAAAAGTTAATCTCAAGTGAAATGAATTCTCTTTGAAGAAAACAAAAAACATTTGCTGGTAATCAACAAATAGCTTCTGATGTGTTTTTGAGAGACAATTTGGAAAAATAAGAAGATTAGGAATAAAAGAAAAATGTGTAAACCATTTAATAAATTGATTGATCGAATTCTTCTCTAAAGTTGTTTTCAAACATCAATTCTCTAATAAACAACAAATTGATTTTTGTATTATATTTGGCAGAAAAGCTGAGAAAAAAGTAGAATAATATTTGGTTTGGGACTCCATTCGAGCGTTTTGTGTTTGACTCTGTTGGCCATTTGACCCCCGCTCTCATTAATAACCTGTGAGGTCAAGTGTCACGATGTCGAGCAATACGTGAAACATTAGTAGCTTTTCAGTTCAGCTCTAAGACCTCATAGTGAGGGCTTCCGGACTGTTCACTATTGGCACTGAACCAGTCTTTGGAGTGATGGACACCACAGAGAGAGTGAGCACTCATATCGATAACACTTTTTATGTTAACATTGACTTCATGTCCAAAAGTCTTATTAATTTACTTCAATCTCAAGAAAGGCATTCAATTCTAATCTCAATAACTCTGAGTCTTTAAAGAGAGGGAAAGGACAGACTGAGACCAGTGACCGATACGACAGATCAAAGATTCAAGTCATGAGAAAATTCTTGCAAACAAAACAATTACATAAAAGCTATCAAAAGAAAATCCAAATTTAGTGTTAATCTGTGAATATCTGTCGTAAGGTTTGAGTGAATTTATTAATACAACGAACAGTCAGTCTTTTGGCCCATTTATAAGCCGACAAATGTTTCCCAAATGCTTCCCATCGCTTAAAAATATTAAAAAATAAATGAATATTTTGAGATCATTTTGGATGCCATCAAATTGAGTGTATGTGGACCTGTGCTGTGGTGTGCTGTGGTGTGCTGTGGGTCAATGCAGGCATTATTGGCGTAATCATCATTTCTTAAGAAGTGGCAAATGTTTAAGTGAGTGGAAAATAGTGAACACATTCTCGACTTTACACTTAAATTGAGTTTTGAGGGTCTATTGAGGGGTCTATTGTGGTTAAGTCCCGCTGTTATGTTACTTTATATGATATGCAATGAGAATGAGCTTGATCAATTGATGAGATAACAGTTCCCCAACAAGTTCTACATTAAAGGAAAGCCTACACATAAGCTCAACAAAAAAGTTGCAATAATTTTTCATTAGTGTAAACATTTTCCCCCATTTATCCCAACATTTAATATTGTTTTTCGCCTCAATTTCATGAATATCTAATGAATCGCTTGTATTAAACATCGAAAACATTTACATATTATTATTCAAATTATTTGATTCGCTCTTCAAATATGTTCTTTCAGGTAATGTCTGCCATATATTATAGAATCAAAAAGAAAATAACATTAAAGTGAATTCAAATATTAATTACAAATTTTGTTTGCTTTCATTTGCACTGCGATTACGGTTAAGACGAATCAAAAACACTTTTGATGACCAAAATTGAACTGCAATTTCATAATTCATGCCCTCATTTATCAATCGATTTAATCGAAAACAATTGAACAGAGAATCTGAACTCAATTTCATTATTTGGCAGAAATGCCTCACTTTTTAGTTTACAATTGTTTTCTACTTCCAGTGTCTTATTATTGGCTTTGTGTGGCTTTAGGGCACAAATCAATGTTAAGCTCACAATTATGGGGTATATGAAGACACCAGTCATTTGTATGTCTATTTGTCTGTCAACTCAAGACTTGAAACATAACTGCAAATCACTAATCACTGGGTATATCACTATATGAGTAATTCGCTGCTCACAAGTCAGGATCAGTTGGCAGTTCAGTTCTGCACAAAACGTCTTCCGGAGACAACATTACCATCAGATGTCAACTTAGGAATGGAAACAGACTCTCAAGATCGTCGCTTGAATTTCCCGAAATTAGAAGAGGACACCTTACAATCAACAGATTGCCACGTCTCCCCATAAAGGACACGTCGTCCAGTTTAAGACACATCTCCCCGTTAAGGACACGTCTCCCTGTTAAAGACACGTCTTTCGGTTAGGGTACACGTCACCCTGTTAAGGACACACTTCTTTGGACTGTTATACACATCTGCGAGATGGGATGGGATAAAAATACGATTGAACGTTATTTTACAAGTCTTCCCGTTATAAGAAGTGGACAATCGCAAACAACAAAGAAAAGACTTCGCTAGTTGTTGTGAAAGTAAACCCACAAAAATCTAATCTAATAACAAGGGTCTAACCCTTCAAAATACAACCCGATCTTTGATCATTACAAAGATCGGTATCATAAAAGACCACGCTCATCACAAAATAGACAGACAAACTACAGCAACACGTCGACATTCATCTAAAGAAATATTCGACAAGATGGTCGCCACGACTCGATAATAAAGGCCACACACATCTCCACTAAGCGAAACCTACTCGTGATAATACACTGAAGAGGAAAAAAGTGCAAAACACATTAAAACTACGACCACGTAATCATAAAACGTCAGGACAAAGAGCACAGTCAGCCAAACGGAAGTACCATAAAATAGATACGAAAGCAACAAGTTTGAAAGACTGTTGTTCGACCTTCAATCAAAGACTTTAAACCGAAACCGATTCTATAAAGACTCTGTCCAACGAAAGACTAAACAAGCAAATTACAAAGTAAAAGACTAATCATTCCCGTTCCAGTTGTGTGAAGAGGACACGTCATCAAAGACTCCATCATTGATTGTTAAGATGCCTTCTATCAGCACATAAGCAATTCTACACATAAGATAATGGAAATGGACGAAATGATCCTTCCCGACTTTCCGAACACTTCATGGTCTGATGCATGGGATAAAGAAGAGGAGCTGATAACAATTGAGGAAGTTGTGTTAGAGGACTTGGACAGATATATCACTACTACAACTGTTGTTTTGTCTGCTGACTCAACAAACGAAGCAAACAGTATCATTACTCCTGATTGTAAACCTTTGGATTTAGTAACATCAAAAGCTGATTTACTAAATAAAGACACAACAAAAGAAATCACAAAACTTTGGCTAAATACTGAGACCAACTCTGAGCCTCAAAAGCCGATACAGTTTTCAGATACTTTTAGATTACAGTTATACGAAGAATTGGATAAAATCAGCCCAGATTAT
>JAQIWF010001868.1:0-10545 GCA_034694965.1 Ceratozetes gracilis
TCAAAACTAAGGTGGACTTTATTTCAATCGCTAGTAATGACAAATGTGAATGAACATACCTTTAAAGTTAATAAGAATTAGATAAAGCTATAAACAACATGCCAAGTTTTTAGCCCTCAAATCATTTTTGGAACTGTATGTTTTAGATACAGTATAACTCCCGAGTTGTTGATTCACGTACTGTTAGATCTTTCTATTGTTAGGTAATTTTTGAAAACCTTAAAATAGCTCACTCATAGACATAATGCTAAAATTGTTTCCCAGTTGTTAGATTTCCCTATTGTTTGATAAATTTAATTTACCTTGGACATAACAACTGAGGAATTATACTGTATTTTTATAAAAGTTTTTTTAAGTTTTACTATTCAACCTAACTTATTTATTTATTTAAATAAATTCATTGTTTAAGGTAGGTTACGTTAGGGTAATTATAAGATAATTTTTTATACTTGGCTTTTTTGAACTTATTTATTCAATATTTTGCCATGAAAAATTTAATTCAAAAGCATTTCGGTCAGAAAAGGATTTGGCAAAACAGCGCTGAACTAAACTTAACATTTATTTATATATTTTTAAAAATGATTAGCTCTGAAATTAGACTCAATTCTATCAAAAGAGACCGGCTTAAAATTATCCTAAACATAACTGATTTTTTACGACGATGACGAAGTTTTCGGAGTATACAGGGTGGTGCAAAATGAAACCGGTCTCTATTGTAGGATTTGGGCCACTTTTGGGCACAATGGTAAATATAAACTTAGAAAATCACTTGGATTGACAATATAAGTTGATAGAACATCCTATATGTATAATTAAAGAAATAGTCACCATCTACTTTTCATAAATCTTTGGTAATGTCATGACTCATGATAGTCACAATATACCGGGTAATAAGAAAAGAAACCGATCTATTTTAGGGTTTGTGCCTCTGAGGTTATTTGAGCAAGCCAGACGATAGTATATTGAAACAAATGTTTTTAAGGTCAAACTTTGCAGCCCATTGTTCCTAAACTACACGCCTAAGAGATTTTTAAATTAGACCTATTAATTAAAACATTAAAAAAAATTGTTCCAATATATGAAGTCTTATTGAACTTTTTGAACAATACATCTTACTATTGGGTTAAGGCAAAGTCTTTTACATTTTCATCAGAATTTGGTTTTTTGCACTGAATTAAGACTAACTGTAATAATAAAAGTTGAAGATTCGTCCCAATGTTATTTTTAAATCTCTATTAAAGTTTCCAATATTAGGGTTTCTGTGAAATTAACATAAAGACTAGTCAAATTAAACTTTACTAATGTCCATTTTTGCATTGAAATCTTTGCCCAAATGAACCTTAACTTGACTAGTCTTTAATTTTAAATGAGCATTGTGTCTAGACAATCTAAAAACTGGAACTTTAAAATTTATTCCAATTATGAAGACTTTTACATTACATCTACTGACAAGTAATAAATCAAAATTTTAAATTGTAATTAAAAGACCATTATAATTTTATTCAAGTGAAATTAATTTAAAATTTATTACAAATAATAAATTCATACTAAATACAACTGTCCCTTACAGTCAGTAGTGACGTCCTTTTTAAACTGTTTATAAGCACCCGTTGAGGAAATCAGTACATTCAGGTCCAGTTTGTCACTTAACATGAGTTCATATGTTGAGGAGAACACAAAAGACTGTCCCAAAACTGATGAGCACTTCTTCATGTAATTTCGTAGTAAATTAGTAGCTCTGGTATACAAATATTGGCCCTGAAATAAACCACCAGTTACCAAGTCAAGCGCATCCACATTTACATTTGCTAAAACATAAAATTATAAACCATAATCATTATACAGTTAGACCTCCAGATAAAAGTCTACTCAATAAGAGAAATTCTCATTAAGAAACAGATTTTGTCTGCACGGACTGCTCCTATGGAGTTATAATGTTAAAATATTTTTTAATATGAGACATCATGTAAGAGAATCCTCTCATTAGGAGACAATTTTTCTGCACCAAAGGATCATTTCTATGCATTTTTGTCTCTCAATAAGAGAATTATTCTTTTAAAATGTAAGATCTCAATATGTTTTTGAGAAAATAATGGATGTTAACTATATAATTCATGTTGAATCATGTAAGTAATTACTAGTTAATCAATAATTGCATTAAATAATTAATTTATAATAGGTTCAATAGTCATTTTTTAAATTTTTGTGCCTCTTAATAAAAGAACCTCTCATTAAGAGACAAATTTGTTTCGCACAAATGGTTCTCTTATCTAGAGGTTTAACTGTATTTGATTAATTTTTAACGAATATCTACCTCCTGCTGCAAATATAGAAAAGGCCAGATTTAGTGTACAAAACATAGACTTTTCCCCATTCGGGCCATGGTAAATTATTGCAGTATCAATCTTTGATACTGCCTTGGCTGCAATATGAGAGAAACATAATTTTTGGCATTCTCAATTTACCTTCTAACTCGAGTGTCAAGATGCTTTTTTATATTGGGTAAAAAGAGAAAAACGTTAAAACGTCCCGAAAGTTTTGAAATATTAGTCTTTATCCAATATCTATTTATTTTCAACCAACATATAAAATCAGTTACTTCTCGTTATAATTCATGTCTGCAATTGACTGATATACACAGGATAGGCAGCATTCGGCTCTCGGCATCTTCTAAATCCAGAAAAATCATAATTATTCCCAATGGCATTTTGGAAAATATTATTTAAATATAATTTTGGTACTTTTACAATTTCTTCTTCTTAGAATGTCCTTTTATTTGGAGCCATTCATTACTTTTCAGATGCAACAAAGAATAGGTTCATTTTTTAATAGACACAGTCTATGACTGGTAATTGTCAAGTGAACAGTTTCAATGGAACATTATGAAGGTGAAATGTAATTGTTCCATTGTATCTGTTCACTTGACAATGTATAGGAATCTTTTAAGAGTGTTGAATTCCAAAAAGACTAGTGTGAAATCTAAATTTAAAATTTAACTATACCAATTAACAATTTATATATCCATTTTTTCATATAATTCACTGAATGATATTTTATGTTTTCGTTAACAATATGATAAATCAATTAAGGTTTTACTTGATGAATTGGGTGTATATAAATTTAGTTTCACTAGTTAACGGCCATTTATATTTTAATAGTTTTACTTTAATAAATAAAATTCTTAAAAGAATTTCAGAAATTTTAATAA
Source organism: Ceratozetes gracilis (assembly GCA_034694965.1). Lineage (NCBI taxonomy): Eukaryota > Metazoa > Arthropoda > Arachnida > Sarcoptiformes > Ceratozetidae > Ceratozetes > Ceratozetes gracilis. Next base: position 3,209 of record JAQIWF010001868.1, read on the forward strand.
ATTGTGGTTTGATAATTATATTTTAAAATGATTTTTTAACTGATTTAAAATCTAGGTAAATATTTAAATTTTTCAAATAATATAATTCATTTTATTTGTTAAGAAAAATTTGAAGGCATATTTTTCCTGAATTTTATAATAATCTTTTGACTGTAATAGACAATATTTTTTACTGACATTATTTCTTGTTTAACTTTAATTAAATTGTTCGTTGAAATCAATAAGCATTTTATTATTGTGCGAATTATTAGCAAATTTGACATAAAATAGCTCATATTCTAAATGTTGGTTAGAATGGTCAAACCAATTTCCATCAAATAACTGTTGTTAATAAATTGCTGAAATATCATTTTGCTGATTTAGATTTATTTTTGAAAAACTTAGTCATTTATTTAATTAATTTATTTTCGTGGTCATTAAATGCAGGGTTAGCCATCCTTGCAGTGGAAGTTGAGGGGGTTTATCCCTCCCCTGAGTCCTAAAATTCTCTGTAATAAGACACTTTCTGGATATAGAAGACGGTTTTTGCCCGTCGATAATACCTCTTATATTAATTTGATTGTGAAATTGCGTTCTTATTAAAGAAAACTTTTACATTTAAGAAATTGTTTAAATAAATTTATATTATTTTTTCTATATTAGATAATAATTTCGATCAATAACTATAAAGACTACCTCTCTGTGAACACCAATTAATTAGGCTTGAAATCTATAATGAGACAATTTCTGGATATACAAGAAGTTTTTTGCCCGTCGATAATACCTCCCATATTGATTTGATTGTGAAATTGCGTTCTTATTAAAGAAAACTTTTACATTTAAGAAATTGTCATTATTTTTGGACCGAAACGATAAAGGAAACACTCTAAAAAATGTAGGGCCATTCCCCGCACACTCATTAACCTTTGTAGGTTTATGCCATTAAAAATAAATTATATTAGTTTTGAACTTATAAATTTGCAGACAATTGTTCTGATATTACCAAAGCCTATATTATCAGTCTGTTCAAATTAATTAACTAGATCAAGAATACTGTAGGGATAGACATTTAATGTTAGTGATTTAAATGTGATATATTAGAGTTCAATAATACAATATAAAATGTGTGTTAATAAATTTGAATGGCTCTAGGCATAATTAAAATTGTAATTGGCATCTGAACAATATGAAACAAATTACTATTTTAATTATGCCTAGGGCCATTCAAATTTATTATTTGTTTCATATTGTTCAGATGCCAATTACTATTGAAAACTGTTTTCAAATATAACTTTTATTAAGTGAATAAATTATATTATATTAAATATAAAATTGTTTAAAAATTCATCAGTATATTGGATTGTTTATTTTTATCAATGCAAAAATAATTAAGCAAAACACTAGGTTAACCAACTGTTTAAAATTACCATCTTGTAAAACCTATTATACCCAATGTCATATTGACAATCATTGTTTAAATTTAAGCAAAGTATTGTAATTTTAAAAAATTATGACAAATTTTAGATATGAAAACTAAAATCCCTTGTAAAAATTCAGAATTTTGGATATACAAAAAGGTTTTTTGCCCGACGATAATACCCCCCAAATCGACTTAATTTTGTAATTGCGTTCATATTAAAGAAAACATTTACATTCAAGAAATTGTATGAATAAATTTATATTATTTGCTCCATATTAAATAATAATTTTGACCAATCCTTAACTATAAAGGCTACCACTCTGTGAACACCAATTAAGATTGAATTCTGTAATGAGACACTTTCTATACAAGAAGGTTTTTTATCTAAGTAAATCATCTACAATGTTGTGAAATAAATTTTTTAATAAATGAATGATTTTTTTAAACTGAAAATTTTTAATAGTCTATAATATAAATCTGAGCTATCTTTTCTTGAATCACTTAAAAAATTTCTTAAATAAATCACATAAGGATCGAATCATTGACTAAATTATCTGAATAACTATTTTATTTAAAAATTGATTTTTAAAATATTATTTATTTTTAAAACAAATTTATTGTTTTTATTTTTTAGCTAAAATTTATTAATTTAACAAGATAAAAACACTGAATGAAACAAAACTTAAGCAGGTTATTTTGTCAAGAATTCCAGGCATAATTAAATTTTGGTTCTTTGTTGTTTGTTTGGGTTTAAATGACTTCAAATATCTAAAAACTCAGTAGACGTTTGATTGCTTTATGCTTTTAATTGCTCAATAGTTTTCAAATCATACCTGCAATAATAACCTGATCTAAATGTTATGAATTTATCAAGCATTATTATAAATATAATATGATGTTGTTCAATTGAATTTCTAGCATTAAAATTGATTTAATTTATAATAATTCTACAAATTTTGTGTTCATCATGGTTGTCTTTAATTAAGAATTAATTTTTTAATTCACGTAATTTAAGTTGAAGGGAAACCGTATATTTCTGTTCAAATTAATTATAAATAAAATATGATCTTGATCAATTGCATTCCTAGAATTAAAATCCAAATATTTATTTAATTGTTTATTTTTAATTATTCAAAATAATTAAACAATAGGTGAGTTAATTCTATAAAGTATTATCAGCAAAAATGTAAGAAATTCAAATAATTAAATTTTATAAATTTTGCCAAAAATTAATTTCGATCCAACTATGATAAAGAAAAATTTTTATAAGATGGGTATATTACCTATTCTTTTTGAATTTAATTCTTATGCTCTAAATATAAATATATATTGTAATGTTGGATGTATTATAATATTTTATTTTAATTTGATTTTAGAATGAATTAACCAAAACTAAACTCATAAGAATAGGTTTTAATCCATTAATCAATTTTTTCAATGATAAATACTATTCAAGAAAAAACAATTTGAAATGTTTTAAAAAATCCTTGCTTGCTTTTTCTCTGCTTGATCAGTGCCAGATAAAATTTCAGATAGAATTAGATATAATGTCAACAAGCGAAATGCCATTTTATAAAATAAAAAGTGCATAAATCTGGGCTCGCAGACAACCCAGATTTAAACAAGATAACTAAAAACATCCATGGGATTGATTTTACATATCTGGGTTCCATCTGGATAATAAAAAATAAGCAGAAAGATTAAAAAAGAATTATCTTCTAATTTTATTTTTTAAATTTAGTTTAAATTTATTATCTATTAATTGTCTATATAAAATTCAACTAGATACTTGTTTAATTTTTAATGACCTAATAGATAAAAATGATCACCGGATAGACTCCGCCACGACCTATTGTAAACAACCTAGTAGTATCTCTATTTTTGTTCAAAAGAGTTAATTGCATATATATGCAATTTGTTTTTATAGCCGATAGATGCGACGCGATTATCCGCAAAAGAACTAGATCATTATTACAGTAAATAAGTTTCCAAATATGAAATTTACCAAGCATTTGTTTAAAGTAAATTTTTATTTTAAATCGTTGATTTATCATAACAAAACATACAATTCTATTCTGTACATGTTTGTAATTGCACATGTAAGTAAAATTTAACATGATATCTAATTTTACTTGAATTTTAATCTAGTAAAAACTGATCAAGCATAAATAAAGTAAACTATAATTTTTTTGAAAATATTCCTGTTTATTAGTTTTAAAAAAATTCAAGCTACTAAAATTCTTTCTCAATTATAACATTTATTGAACAAATTATAATAAATATAAAATTGTAGAAAATTTTATCACTATATTTGTTTGTTTATTTTCAAGCATGCAAAAATAATTAAGCAAAACACTAGATAATCCACATATTTAAAATTATCTTCACAGAATTTCGAACATAAAGAAATAATAAACAAAACAAAGAAATTACTAATTTTGGACATAGGTTGTTACCTAACACTAAATAAATTTGTAGAATAATTAGTAATAAGACTATAAAATTATATAATCTATGAACATTATTATTATAATTAATTTTCCAAAAAATTTCCTTGTTAATAACAGTTTCTTTATTTAGAATGAAGTATCATTTTTATGTAAAACCCTTTGGGAGCTACAACAAAAATAAACCATCCTCCAAAAAACAATTAAAAAGGTGTTGATCCATTCCCCTTGCTAAAATAGAAAACTAATCGTAAACAATTGGAAGTTTTTAATTTTTAATTATGTAAAATTTTTTCAAAAAAATAATTTTCAATCAAGATTGAAAATTTTAAACCCTACTATTATTCTTGGTAAAAATTAAAATAAATGCATGTTCCAAAGAAAAAAATATTTATTAGTTATAAAATTTGTTTCAAAATCAAATTTTTAAAAGTTTTTAAATTGTTTCAGATATCTTTTGTAATAATACGGAAGATATAAATAATAAATATAACAAAATATAGTGTTTTAAAATAAATGAGTTATATTGCAAAAAGATTAAAATTCATAACTGGATATATTTATTTTATTTTGAAATAACCCTGAAATTCCTTTAAGGAAAAACTAATCTCTATTTACAGCGCCTAAATTAAATTCATGAAAAACTGGATACTTGTTACGCAAATATTTTTTTCTTAATATATTTAACTTCTCTTTATGAATGCTATTTTCACATTTAACCCAAACACCAATCATTAAATACTATTGAAAACATTTTATTGTTAAATTTTGAATTTTCAAATTTGCTGACAATTGTGCTGATATGACCTTGAGTTTTTATTATCAGTCTATTCAAATCAATCAATTAAATCAAGAATACTGTAGTGCGAGACATTTGGTGTTCAGTAAAACCAATTAATGAATAATAAAAATTATAATAAAAATCAACGTCACAGATTTTGAGTGGTTCTAGTAATAAGTGAAATAAATAATAAAATCCGTTGTCTAAACAAGTAGAGAGATTAAAAGCAAAATTTTTTGTAAAATTTGTTTTACTAAGATACTTCATCGATGGTAGAATTACAATTACTTAAATAAAAATTTAATTTTAATTTATACCAAAAATATTATCTCATTTTAATTCAAAGAATGCTATTTATTATAAATTAAAATTAAATTTTTAAATGCAGATTATCAATTCAAACTTTCTGATTTTATTTATACTAAAGATATTAAGTTGAACATGAAATTAAATTAATAAAAATTTATATAGCGTAGTTGTTTCTTGTTTTACATGAAAACATTTGTCAGAATAGAAGCAGCAAACAATCATTTGTTCATAAAATTATCGCAATATGAATCAATTTTTACACAACGTATATTTAATCATTTTATTTAGACAATTCTAATATTAAAGTTAAAGATTTTAATTAAACAACGTAGTTCTCAGTTTTTGGCTGTTAATTATAAAAAGTTGCAATTATAAAAACTTATATAAAACTGTTTTCTTCTCAATTATAACTTTTATTAATTGAATAAATTATATTAAATATAAAATTGTTAAAAAATTCATCACTATATTGGATTGTTTATTTCTAACCATGCAAAAATAATTAAGCAAAACACTAGGTTAACCAACTATTTAAAAATTACCTTCTTCAAAGAATTTTGAACATGAAAACAATCTTTTGATAAAAATTAATACCTTATTTAATATCAAAAACTTTTATTGCAATATTTATATCAAGGCAATAAATACTAATAGGTAAAATGACAACAAAATTATTTTATATATAAAAATGCTTAAACTTTTATAATTACATTAAATTGTTTATTTTTAATTATGCAAAATAATTAAATATAAACACTAAGTGAGCTGAGTTCTATAAAATATCATCAGCAAAGAATTAAAGAAAATTTAAATATGATATTGTTTTTTTACCATCTAAACTGCGAAATTGGTTCCGGTTAATTTCATCGTTTCTAGTCTCAAAATAAATGCATTTTATTAATAATAAGATACCGTATATATGGGAACGTTTGAGAACAAATAAGTTTCTAAGTTCAATCGAAATTTTGTTGTATGGTAGCAAAGAAAAGTACATGGTAATATTTTTAGACTAAAAACGTTTTTAGACTGAAAACGTTAACAATAAAATATCTATTTGTCTGTCCTGTAAAAAAAAGTAACTTAATTCAATTTTTAAGAACATAACTTTGCTAGATACATTCATAATATTTAGATTATGTGTTTATTACACATTTTGTTTGAAAACAATTGAGCGCTAAAAGCAAAAAACCAAATATCTACTGATTTATTTGATTATTTGATGTTATTTAAAACAACTAAGAACAATCAATTTAGAACTAGAATTTTTTATTTTGGCATTTATTAAGTATATAGCATTTTAAAAAACAATTTAAATATAAAATAAATATTCAGGTAATTAAGAAAATAAATCCATTCTTATGTTGTTAATATAAAAATTATTTTTACGTAGTGTATGTAAAATACCTGGGCAGTTTTAAATGTGAGTTTAAACAATTAAATTAATTAAATTTGCAAAATTGTCTCAACGATAATAAAATATTAAAATAATAGTAATAAAAACAATAATAATTAAAATAATTTATTTGATACTCTAATAATAAATTATAATTTTAAATTGAACAAATTATTATTAATTTTTCAAAAAATTTGCTTGTTAATAATTGTTTCTTTATATAGAATGAATTATCATTTTTATGTACAACCCTTTGGATGCCCGAACAAAAATTAACCATGCTTTAAAAAACAATTAAATAATAAAATCGTTTAATAACAATAATAATTACAATAATAATAATAAACATTATAATTAATGTTTATAAACATATTATTATTATAGGACGATATATTAATTTAAATATATTAATGGTTAGTCACACCTACTAACAACTAGTTTTATTTCTGTCCGATTTCATCTTAAACTACATTAATTAAAATGAAATATTTATAATAAACAAGATCATAATAAATATAAAATTATAATAACTTTTATTTAAACTAAAAAATCCTTTTCCAATCATATTAAATGAGAAACCTTTTTGAATAAATTCTTCCAAACCCCCAGAGATTAAAATTCATAACTCGATATATTTATTTTATTTTGAAATAACCCTGAAATTCCTTTAAGAAAAAACTAATCTCTAATTGCAACGCCTAAATAAAATTCATGAAAAACTGGATACTTGTTAAGCAATTATTTTTCTTTAGTATATTTAATTTCTATTGATAAATGCAATTACAAAAAAATTTGGTTTAGTCAAGATAGAAACACTGAGTGAAGCAAAATAGATTGTTCGCTATAAACATCAAAGTCCAGATTTAAACTAAAAACATCTAGTTTAAATAATCAGGGTAAGTCATTTATTATTATACAGTAAAAGGAACTAAGAAACTACAAATTAGAAGTCCTTACTTGAATTGAAGAGGCAGGAAGTTTTGGCTGCCCCCTCATTGAATGCCATGT
>JAQIWF010001869.1:0-10545 GCA_034694965.1 Ceratozetes gracilis
ATAATGAGCAGTGTCAATTACTTGGATTGTGATAGGCTTATCGTAAATGCGAACAACGCAAAGATCTGATCCAGAGGTCAATGAATAATGAAAACGCCTTCAAAGACTGATTCGGATCAGATCTGAATTGTGATAAAATCTATTCATGATATTTGATTTATTCAATAGATAGACATTTTGTGGAATTTATACAATAATTCAGACATTATTTCCAATATTTGAGAGAAGTATAGAAGAGTTCAAATTAATTAAAGATATTAATTATTTAATGTAAACCCTATTACGAAGGAAAGAGATTATCAAACATTTTTACAGAAACAGGGTCGATCACTTCTGGATTGTTTAAATACTGGTACTTTTTGAAACTATTTGAAACCTCTTCTTAATATTAATCAGGATAAATAGTGCCTCTTAAATAATTAAGAGCAATTTTGATAAAAACTTATATACAACCCCCCCCCTCCCCATCATATACACTTTGCACATAAAATTATTTTTTTTGTTCCTACGTACCTGGTAATTTTCATTTAAGATGTAATTATTAAGTGTGAGTTATATGAGACTCCAATAATGAGTGTAATAAAGTTTGAGCCCAAAAACTATTTCAGAAAATTTCAAAATTATCAGCAAATAGATTGTCAAACGATTACATAAAGTGAACAATGAAAGCAATGAATTCAATGTCATCCATCAACATCTACTATCATACGACTGGTAATACATAAAAGTAACAAATAGTTGTGTTATCAGAAAACTCATTAAATAGTAGTTTATAAGTGTTTCCAAAAATTAATTTTCATTTTGATTTTTGACAGAAGAAAGTAGTGATTAATATTAGTTTAGCTGTTATTCACATTTTGCAATTCATTATACAATGCTTTTAATCAATATTTTAATGATATTTCAGTAGAATGTTTTGAAAGTTGAAAGTATCGTTGATTTGTGGAAAAATAGCAAAAATTGTGTGTTTATGACAAATGGAAATCCAAAACCAAAATTTGGTTCAAAAAAGTAGAAGAAATGAACTTTTAATTACGAGTATTGCTCTATATTTCTGTTATATTGCTTATGTAAGTCATTCTCTTACTTACAAATAATTGCGGTCTTTATTATCATTTTTGTTTAAATCTTATATTTTAACAAAAACCCCAAAAATAAAAGCATCGTTTGATTAAACACAAAGGGATTGGCTTACAATATATGGGGACCGACATGGGTTGACCTGGTAAATCTGTTGAACAGTACTCAGGATGAAATGGCTTATGGCAACTCATTGATGGCAATTGGTTATACAATCGGAGCCCTTTCAGGTTTAAACTTTGATTGTTTATTAAATTGTTACGAAACTTGTTGTAATCGATAGGAGGCTTTCTATTCAATTATCTCAACAGACAATTATTGGTTGCCTTATATATGATATTAATGGCGATCACCACTACTTTGACGCCAATCCTCAAGTCTTATAACATGTTTTTGGTATTTTCAGTCATATTTGGTTTTGGTGAGGGAGGTCTGTATTCTCTGGTAATCTTTTATTTGCTACAATTGAAGAGCAGAATATTGAGTAGAGTGTACTTGGTTTTAGGTTTTGACACTGGATGTAATGCTTGGGTATTAGAGATGTGGAAGGAAGAGAACGGGCCTTATATGCAGGCCATGTATTTCACTTTCGGGTTGGGCTCACTATTAGCCCCCTTAATAAGCCTCCAGTTTTTGGACGACAACATAGATTCGGGCGAATCTGTGATCAACACAACACTCAAGTCGTATCACAGAAGGCATTCATTGAGAAACATGACATTAGAGAGGCCTCAATTCGGGGCACACCACCACAACTTCATTTATCCAACAAAATTATTAACGCCATTAAGCAAACGATTTAATGGTTCGCTTAATATCAATAGTAATGATAATACGACGTCTGGGATAAACTCATCCCATATTTATATCCCTTATTGTATTACTGGTGGACTGTTAGTCATATCAGCCCTAATCATAATCATTATGTATTTCATCAAAAAATATGAACCGATTTTAGACAATTCAGGTATACTTTGGACAAAGATTTTTGCCATTAGTGAACAAAAATTGCAAAAAATGATTATTACATATATTTTTTTGTTCCCATTAATGGGCGTAATCTTAATCTAATATTTTTTAATTCAAAAAGTCTTTTAGAATATTCTGATTATTGTCAACTAAAATGTGTCCATGGTGATCACTAGATATCATATTTGCTTTGAGTTTTAACTTTGCAATTTAAGAACTAGCAATAGAGTTTGTATCAGAATATTCTAATGAGTCATTTGGATAAATAGTAAACATTTGATTCCTATTTTGTTTTTATAGATGAGAGCAGAGATGAGATCTCTAGAAAGCAATCGTTAGATTCAAACCATTTGAATGGAGAGACCGACAGATCAGAGCTTTTAAACAATAACTTAGATTCAAAGGAATTGGTTGACGGGAGAGGTGTAGAGATCTCAAAGAGTTATTTGTATACAATTGTATTCATCGGCGGAACAATGTTTTGCTTTTATGAGGGAATGGAAAACATAAACTTTGAATACTTACAAACATTTTTTGTGAACACAAAACTCAATCTATCGGAAGACACCTCTGATCTAATAGTGTCGGCGATGTCTGCCTCCTATACTGTAAATATTGTAGACAATTGTCTAAAAAAATGACAATATTTTCATTTGATATATAGATCGGAAGGGGTGTCGGCATATTTGTGGCCATTAAAGTAGAGCCAAAATATTTCCTATACTGTGATCTGATTCTAATATCGATAGCGAATACAATCTTATATTTCTTCGCCAATACCTCCGAAACGATGTTAATTATCGGAACAGTGATTCTGGGTTTGGGTTTCTCCACAGTCTTTCCCTGCATATACTCATATGTGGAGCAACATATTCGTCTGACTAATGTCATCTGTGGTATTCTAATGGTGTCCTGTGCCTCCATTGCCACAGTAGACCCGATAATAGTGGGCAGATATATCAAAGACTATCCTTATATACTGCTATATGTGAACATCGGAAGCACTATATTAGTGGTAATTGCTTTCATGGCAATTGAAATAACGGCTGCCATCAGAAAGAATAGGCTCAACACTCGCCATAAGAAAAAGAATGGATCCATAACTCAAACACAGCCATAATTTGATGAATACATCACAAGATTATTCATTTCGCGCTAATTTTAATACAAGTCAATTGAACTAACCTTGAATGAATGAAGTTTATCTTGGTCATATCTCAATCATTATGATATTTTGTTGGCTTTCGAATTACTTTAAACACTATTAATATGAATAAAAAGAATTTCAATGAATTGTTTTTACTTCAATACAATTAAAAAACAAAATTATATATAAAAGTTATAAATAATCTCTTAAATCACTGTCAATACGACTGATAACACAATTGGTATCTTCACTCTCGTCAATACATTCATTCCTCAATTGACACAATGGGAGCACAGGTTTCACCTCAACTTAATTAGTAAATGCCTGAAGAATAAGGATTTAAAAAATGATAAAACAATAAATTCGGCGGTAATTCCAAAACATTATCAATTGGTTAATGTATTAAATATATTGACCACAAGATTATGCATTAATACGATTGAATGTAATGACAAGAATGACAACTATTTATATATATTAACAAAAATTTGGGCCAAATTTAGGCGTAATTTAACGCCGATTTAAGTGACCCGTATTTCTGACCCCTTCTTCTGACTCGAATCTTAAGGTATACACAAAGGGTTAGAATAATAGCCGCGGAGGAGAAGTATAAGAATAAAATTAGACTATAATCCATGTTATTTAATAGACTATAATTCCATTTGGCTTTAATTGAAGTATTTTTGTCATTGAGTCCCGAATTAGACTCACCAGAAGTGAGAACTTTATTGGATTCGGCCCTTAATTTCTTCACTGATTTGCCAGAATTCGACTCTTCATTCAGTTCTGATTCGTCTTTAATTAAATTGTTTGAAGAATAATGTCTTAATAGAAATTCGAAGACATTTTTCTCATTAAATTTTGGATCATCTGATGTGTCGGTATTGTCATAGCATTCGGAACATTGACTTTTAGGAGGAAAGAGCTGTTTTGGGTGCTTTGGGTCCTCAGACGCATCTCCTTTAAGTCTTTTATTCACTCTATTATGGGATCTCCACAACCAAAGGACAGAACTGTTGGGATAAGTCAACACCGACTCTAAATCTGCGGCCATTTGTTGGAAGTGTTTCGCACAATAAGAACAGCCGAAGAAATACTTTATATATTCTCTCATAGCATACAAAACAGAATGAAGAGTCGACCACTTCTTCGACTTAAGAGTATTCTTGTATTCGGATACAGTTAAGGTATGGAACAGAGTCCACATAGAACAGGGATATCCCCTATATTTAGAGTCACTGCCGGCGCACTCCTTCCACGGTTTCATTTCCGGGAAGTGATAGTATTCTTCATATATCTTCATCGTTGCCATCATGTCTTCGGTGTCGACATCAACGCCGGCTTTCTTTTTATACAACCATTCATTCAAGTATTTGACAAATGTTCGCATTTTGTCGGTTTGGAAGGGGAAGTGCTGTTCCAATACTGATAAGTAGTTCTTTAGAGCATTCAATTGAGTGGAATTCAGTTTCTTTTTGAGACCTATTTCTTGAAATAATGAATATCTCAGAGCATTATTCAGGTCTGACATATGGATGTGCTGTTCGGCAGCTGAAGGCCTGTCGATAACATCGGTTTCACGACTGACGGACGACTCTTCTGGAAGTTTTATGGGAGCTATTTGTTGGAAATTATGCTCATCTCCTAAGAGGTCGTTCCCCTCTAAGTCTTCATTTTTAATAAACTCTGTTTTAATTACTTTTGTAAACATTTCTCGCAATTTATCCTCAGAGTAGACATTCCTATTAGAAAATATGGTCACAATTGGAACAGATATTCACTTTTAGATTACATTTGAAGTAATTTGAAGGTATAGTCCTTATTGTCGACAGTCATCATAAGTGGCAGTTTGTAAGTGTCCAACGAATGGGGCAGTAATTCATTGATCAAATCTTTGCTCGAGTCTAACATACGTAGGATAGTGATAGAGGACTGGTATGCGCTCAGATCTAAAATTATCTGAAAAACAAAATCAATTATTGTATTGAAATTTGCCGTTAATTGAAGTAAACCTCTCTTCCGAGGAATGACTTTTGTGTCTCTATTATCAAAACAATAGGTATTCCCTTCTCGATGGGTAAGAATTTGAGAAACTTGTCTTTAGAGAGGGCTGAAACAGGCATGAGGTCAGGCCACTGTCGGGGCACACCTTTAGACCAGTTGTCAGCCATCCACGTGATAATTGACTGTTGAATTCCTTCGGCATTTCGTTCTTCAGCTATCAATCAAATCATTAAAGGAATGACAGTATAATCAATGCAATTACGGGTCAATTCGAAGCCTTTATGGTCTGGAGTGGGACTAAACCAAAACAATTTGAGGGTCGGGTAAACATTGATATCCATATTACGGCAGAGCTTAGTGTTACTGTCCTGAGCGCAGTCCACCACAGATATAGACATCAATTTCTTCCAGTGTTGGCTCTGTTGGGCTAAAATCTTGAATGTCGGGGCAAATGCTATACAATGTCCGCACCAACTGTTGTAAAATTGGATCAGTTGGATGCGACCACTATTACCCTTGTCTTCAAACACATTTTGGCTAAAATTACTGTCCGATAAGATACGGATCTCTTTGCTATTGTGGTCATAGAGTGGACTCCCAGAGAGTGATGGAAGTGAGGACACAATTGTCACAAAAGTGACGATAATTAAGAAAATTGTCACTAAATAGTAAACCAATGATTGGGTTAAGAGTTTTGTTACACTTTTTCCTATAAATTCACTCATAATTTGGGTTTTAATTCAATTGTAAAATAAATTAAACATAATTTAAATAAAATAGATATTAATTGATATTTAATTTCAATAAACGGTTTAATTAATGAGTTATTAAAGAGTTTTGCGTCAATTCATCAGTTTTTGTGAGCATTTAATGAAGTGTTGAAATGATTTGAAAAACACTTGAATTGAGAGATAAATGAAGCGATAAATTAAATTACAATATGTTTTGCTTAATAGTCACGTGATTCACACAAAAGCATTAACTGTATGGGAATTGATGGCAATTGTGTGCAAATAAACTCAACTATTTAATAATTTCATTAATTTCTGCTCAATTCACAGGCTTTTAGTCCACATTTAAAGAGTGAACCAAATTGTGTTCAACTCTTACCTGACGTCATACACGTCCGCCGTTTGTCTGTTTGACAAACACTAAATAACATTTGGCTCTTGGCTTTTGGCGCACATTTTAACTTGTATTGTGAATAAAATGCACTAACAAGGTCAACTCAATTCTTATAAATTATTTAATTTCTTTATTGTTCAAATTGGGATTTTACCACTTGTTTATTCAATTGTTGCATTGATAGTAACATGATCATTTAATACATTTCAAGGTTTTCTCTTTACTTAAATACAATAATTAGGAAATTACAGACAAAATGTTTTATAAATTTGTTTTTGATTCAATCATTTGGTAATCGATATTCAATGAATTCAAGATAAATGATACGATGTCTGTGTATTCCTCGATCTGTAAAATACAACATTTTTAGCATAATTTTCATCCAGTATTTAAAGAATAGTTTCCGAACCCATTTGGATATCGGTTTGCCTGAGCCGTGACCAGAGTTAGTGTCAACTCTTAGTAATAGCGGAGTGTCCGGTAGTTTAGAACCTAATAGATACTGAAGTTGTGCCGCAAACTTATATGAATGTGCCGGCACTACCCTATCATCATGATCAGCTATAGAGATATAATAATAATGAGCTTGGTACTTTTTATTGTGATAAAAGATACCTGTGAGTACAAGCATTGCCGGATACTGTGTCGCATCCTTTGGTATTGAATGCAATGGAGAGTAACTGAACACAAATTATTGATTCAATTAAATACAAGGAATCAAAAGGTTTTAAATACCGATATATGTATTGGAAGTCAGTTTTATTATTCTGGGGATCACCATATTCTTCCCTCCAGGCATAACCTATTGTGAACAGCGGGAACCGAATCATATCCATCACTCTGGAAGTGATCATCAATTTTGTGTTTAAATAACTAATTTTAGGTTAAAAATAATAACTGACCCGACATTACCCAAAGCACATCCCCACAAATCTGACCTTTGATTGGCAGAGGCTCCAACTAAAAGGCCTCCGTTTGAACGACCATTGATTGTCAATCTGTTAAATGATGGAAGTAAGTGCAAGAGTACTTCATTTGTATGAAATACCTGTTCCTCTGAGTGTAATTATTTTTGATGAGATACTCAGCGGCTGAGGCGAAGTCGTCGAAGACATTCTGTTTGTTGGTTTTCATACCTGCCTCGTGCCAACTCTCCCCATATTCTCTAATCAATTAGCAAATGACAAATTTACTCAGTTATGTGAGTGGGCTCATACCCTCCTCCCCTTATGTTTGCCACAGCATAGATGCCGTTAAGATTTTTGATGAAGAAAGTACCTAGTGCGTCATAAGCTGGTTGTATATTGATGTTGAAGCCTCCATAAGCGTAAAGCATAGTAGGATTTGATCCATCAAGTTTTAAATCCTAGAGTTGGGCAATATTTTTAAAACTAGATTTTATTGCGATTTTGTCTGACTTTTCTATGAACTAAGAACATGGGTACTTTCACTGTACCATCTTTGCTACGGAAAAAGACCTGGTTTGTTTCAAATTGTTGAGTCTCCAAACCTGTGATTTTCGACTCTTTAAAAGTCTATCAAAAGACAAATCAAATGATATTTATATTAAAACTTTGAATAGTTTTAGGCATACATTGATTGTATTGGGAGATGTGCTGAAGTCGTAGCGGTATATTATTCCCGGGTGTAGAAAAGAGGTAATTTTATAAAAGAAGTCAGTACCGGTCCTCTCAGCGCTAACAGAACTAACTGTTCCAATGGGAGTGTCCACATCCCAGAGATATTTGCCATCAACTAAGTTATGGATTTGTATGATATGCACCACATCTCGCATATAAATGACGGCTAAATAGTTTTGATTGACGGCCACCACGTCATTCAGAACACTAATATCATCTTCAACAATTATATTGACCCAGTTAGACTCCTGTGGATTATTCAAATCTACCCTGACTAAACGAAATTTTGGGGCATTTTTGTTAGTTCTCATGTAAACGAGGTTATCATCACTCGTCACATAATAATTTTCAGAGTCTGCTTCCTCTGTCACTGAACTGAAATCCAAAGCATTCTGGACGGGTAGCTCTAGTTTGGCAAAGAACCAGGGACTGCTAGATGTGCCCTCCTGGGGAAATATGTGCACATACTTTCCATCATCACTCACACGTGGTGTTCCTCTGGAATCAAGTAGATTGAAATTAAATTTTATGACTCATAAGTTGTGAGTTGAATACATGAGCCAATAGGGATGTTCGGGAAAGGCGGCCACTTTTATATCCTCGGATTGTTTAGTATTAATTCGATGATAAAAGAGTTTTTGGTTTTGTGGCACTTCTGGATCAGTTCCACCCCCTGTTCCATTGTATTGGTCGTATTGCTAGTATATTTGATTACAATGTATAATATGATACATAATATGAGAAATATCTCACTGCATAAAAGAATCCAAGATTGTCGTGTGTCCAGGCTGTTGATGAAAATTTGATTTTATTCAAGGTTTCTGATAAATCTTGTAAGTTTTCTGTGTCTTTTATTTTGATGGTAATCCAGTCGGAACCGCCTTCGCTAATACCATACGCACAGTATTTACCATCTTTAGAGAAAGAGGTGAACTGTAGTGAAGTGGTGCCGTTACTACTCAATAGGTTGGGGTCTAAAAACACTTTGCTTTCATTTGAATTAATTGAATCGATTGAATAATAAACGTTTTGATTTTGTAGACCAGTATTCGCAGAATAATAGTATTTTGAACCCCATTTGAATGGAACGCCATATTTGGGATAATCGTGAAGATCTTTGAAACTTAAAGTATTTCCAATTATATTAACTGTTATCAGTAATTAAGTATTTCAATGATATAACAGATCACTGATTAGTTTGGAGAAGTGGTTTAAAAATGGGTTAAATTTTTATTTGCAGCAAGGTCGGCCATATGTCAAGGTTTTGCCGGAATATCTTTTTCTGAGGTTTTGAAAATCTTAACATTTCGTCTATAGACGAGCACTAGGTCTGTCTAGGTTTTTAAAGCTCATGGGAGTGTACTCCCCCCTCCTCTGAAGTTCGAGTTAGATGTCCTACCCTGATTTATAGGGTGTTTAATTTGGGAAAAACGTTTGAAAGTTAAGAAACTTATTATCACTTCTTTGAATCAATGAATTTAATTCAATGGCGAAGTTATTCTCTGTTGTGTCCAATAATTGTTTGAATTTCATTTGTAAACACTTTACTGACTTTGGAATGTGAATCAAAACATCACAAGTAATGTAATATTGATTAACAACTAATTCTTCGAGTGATTGAAATCTTTTCAAGAGTGCAATCAGTTTTGAATTACAAGAATAGTCTTTCATCGAAAAGCTTAGTGACAGAGATTTGATGGATTCCCCAAAAATATCTCCAATTTTCACGAAATGATTGGTTTTGAGTTCCAGTAGTAAAGAAGTGAAAGATAATGTGTTCACTCGTTGAGGAGTTTTGGCCAAAGCTTTGATGAATTTATCGTCGATTTTATGATTGATTGCCAATACATTGAGATTTTCGCATCGCTTGCAAACAGATTTAAAATAATGGATCATCTCTTTTGTGGTCATGTCATGACTGTCCACATAAATACTCATATTCTTTATCGTTGACATTGTGTTGAGTTTTAGAAAGTGCTCGAAATTGTATGGTTTATAACAACTGAAATGATAGTAATCAGAGAAAATTAGTATTTCCTTTCTTATGAAGACTTCATTCACACAATAACTGAATTGTGGACTAATTTTCTTCAATTCAATCAACTGATCAAATGGTAAGTAATTGAGAATAAGAATCAAAATGTCTTCGTTTAGAATTCGCTGACTTTGGATAATATTTGGAGAAATCCATCTCTTAATGAGTTTAAACATATTTTCTTCGATTGCTTTCAGTTTTGGATTTGAATAAAATATGAGTTTTTATTGAATGCAATCATTATTTCATTTATGAGAGGAATCAGTGAAGTCGCGCTCAAATCCTGTATTCTTGAAAAATTCAATCATTTGTTTGAGTAAATTATAATTAACTAAATCTACAAAATTTCAATATTTTTATTAAAAGATTTTTATTAAAAGGGTTTTCGGTTTATTCTCTTTGAATTGATTCAGTTCTTTGTTAATATATAGACTCTATAATCAGCAAAATTACAAAAAAAAATTTGCCTGTTAGAGAGCCACTAAGAGCCACTAAGCCAAAAGTATATTGTAAAGTTCAAATATATGGCTGGGAGTACCCGGGTC
>JAQIWF010001870.1:0-10542 GCA_034694965.1 Ceratozetes gracilis
ATTGCTTTAATGTAATATTATTTAAAATATGGAGATTTTAATTTTTATTCAATTAATAACAATATTTATTAATTAACATGATTATTACAATAAACAGTAATTTCCTTGTGGATACAAAAACAACTTAACGGAAATTTCCAATTTCAGTATTTTTAAATTGACTAATTATTGACTATTTAAATTGATTAAAATTTTGATTCACTATAATTCAATAAAAACATTGCCAATTACTTTTGAACTTTAATCAAATTATCAGACATAACATTACCTATAATATACTTTTCCAAAATATTGCAATGCATATGAGGACACAAGCAATGTTCCGATAATAACTAATATTCACTTATTACTCTATTTACACTTACATTGATTTGGAGACATTGCTTGTGTCCGCACATGCATTGCATAGAGTGAGAATAGAGAGCGAGTACTTTGTTTTGTTTCTCAAACTGGTTTTTGTGAAGAGCCACTACCTGTGCGTATCAATGATGTTTGAGAACTCTCTCCCAATGTATTAAATTCTGTCCAAGGTTTCGTGACATTAACTTTATATATTATCTCTATGTGTTACTAATCTAGCAGAAACAAGGTAATATTTAAAGCTTTTCCAAACCATACCTCAAGGTTATGTAGCGGTGACGGGGTTGGGGAGCGTACGAACCGCTAGATGTGCTTGGCTGCGAGAGGTTGAGGTGAGGATATCAAGAACTCAGGGCAATCAGTGAGCACAGAATCAGAGAATCAGAGCAAATTAGCTTTCGTTTAACTGAACTTTTATTGAATCAAATCTGAACACAATTGACTTCTTATACAATATGTGAACTAATTGATTAAAAGGCGTTAAATCTAATATTAAAATATATTCAAAAGTATAAAATCTAAACTACACTAAAATATGCTCTTCTGAGCTTAAACTAACGATCAGTCTGTCCGAAGACCTGATCTTTACAACTGTTTGCAATTGAAGCACAATATACCAGAATTTTAAGAGCGCGGGAGCTGAAGGCAGCTCACGCTTTTATATCAATTTTGAACTGAGCCAAACCTCATGTCTGACCAATCCAGAGCTATTACAACGGTCCGAATTGACCGCTGAGGTCACTCCACTTATTCTTAATTAAAAGCTTATTTATCCTTATTTTAAAGCTAAGTTTTATATCCTATTCTGAGTATCTGTGAGAAGCTATTCCTGTCCCTTGAGAGCATTCCTGAGCTTTTAGCACATTGAAAGAGCACAGGTTTTGAGGACAGAATAAGCTATAGTTCTCAAGAAATTACAATTTATACGAAAGAGTGAAATTTAAATATTGAGTACAATAATGAGCAATTGATTAATTAACATTTAAATGAATACAATATATGAGCTATTGTTTATATTTATATCTTTGGGCGGGCTTTAGATCCAGGGTGATGACTATAAAGACGACCACTGCGATAAAACGATGACGCGGTGGTCGTCTTTATTTAAATTTTTAATGATTATTAAAATAATTAATAATGTGCATGAAAAATAAATAAATAAAAATGATTGTATTAAAATAAAAAATTCCTGATTGAAGTAAAATTCAATAAGCAAGGTTAGGAATAAAAAACTTTGAATAAATAATTTTGTTATTTTATTTTTACTTCAATTGTATTTTATTTCAAAATTTTATTTATTTTTTATTATGATTTTCATATATATGAAATGAAAGTTTAAGATTATTACGCATTTGTTTGCATCAGCTTTTTGTGAGTGTTTTGTGAGATATATTTTAGATCTTTTATTTGGATTTTAACAAAGTTTTATTAAAAACTGAAAATTTAAATTGATTTTGGATTTGTATTGGAAAATGTAAATTTATCTTGATTATAATCCTAATTTAGTATATAATCTTTTAATTTTAGTTCTCGTTTTAAATATTGAAAATCAACAAGAACATCCTTTTTAAAAAACATTTGCCAAGAACAACATAATTTTGTGGCTACGCTACTTCTATAACAATATCATTGGAAATTTGTGATTATTTGATTGAAAATTAGCTGGATCAAGCTGGTTAAGTAAAAAAGGTAAATGATCAATTATTACTATTTGATTTAATTAAGTTTTAAGTAAGATAAAATATAATTTAAGGGTTCACTCTAATTTTAATACATTCCATCCCGCTTATTATCACCTTGCTTAAGAGCATATCTTCTTATTATCACACTGTGAAAAATCCCCAATTAAACAAAATATATGTTAAATTTGTCGGTTATAATCACTTTCGTTTATTATCATTGAATTTTTCCCGCCCCGACAAGGTGCTTATAAGCGGGTTAGAATGTATTTTTAATTGATTTTTGCACAAAACTATTTTAAAAGTCAACTTGAAAGAGGGGTGGAGGGAATAAATTTGATTTTATTTTTTAGCCATCTACCTTGACTACATCTAAAAATATTGTATTGTACAAAAATCACTTTAACAATAAAATTGCTTAAATTTGATTATTATTGTTAGCATTATAATTATTTCAAGTTGAAAAGAATTTCTTAACTCAAGGGTATAATTATATTCTTGAAAAATATTTTCTTAGACTTAACAATGAAAATATTTTATTTATTTTCCTTTCACAATATTTTAAGTGCTTTTGAATAATATTCAAGGAAAAACCCATAAAGCAATTAAATAAAAAATTCATTGTTAATTTAATGCTTGTTAATTATGACAGCTAAACTTTTTTTTACATTGGCTTGATTGATTAGCTTTTTGTCATGAATGTAATTCTACAATAACCTGTACAAGTTAGTAAATCTAATATCTGTTATTCAATAGATTGAAGTAAATTAATTGTCAGAATTAGTTTTTTATTTTAAATTATCTTGATCAAAAATTCTTGATAAATAATTGATATATAATTCATCAAAAACTTACGAATCGATGAAAAGATGAATAGTTGAAAACAATAGAATAAACTGTGATTTATAATTATATGAACATTTTTGAATTGGGCTTAAAAATAACAATTAAATATGTCTAAAGATTAAGATATGGGTCAGTACAGTGAAGTAATATACATATGAAAACAGATACAATTAGCTAGATAAGATTTTACCTATTTTATGACAGATTTCATATACTAAAATTTTGGAGTTCATATAATTATATTTCACAGTTTAGAATGAGTTTGGTATACATTTTAATCATGCAATGAATTATTGATAATTGCATTAAATCATTTCATAGTCATTTAATAGTCATTTAACAATACGTTTCAACAGTTTTAACATAATTTGCTGTCAAATCTGTACTTAAATTAAGTAAAAGATTTCTTCATTTGATTAACATTTTATTCTTCTCTCAAAGTGTTTGACATTTTAATCGAAGAATTGATTGAATCATTCACTTAATTCACAGACAATTTGCTCATTAATTATGAGACATAATTTTGGGTAACATTTCGTAAAATATTCAAAATTCAAATTCATTTGAAACACAAATTTTTGAGAAAAATTTGCACAAAAAATATTAAGAAGTATTTGAAAAATCAATTTGAAAACTGGTAGCACAGATGAAATATCTTGATGACAGTTCTATTAAGAAAGTGAAGTTAACTTTATATTAATAATTAAAATGTAACATGGTCAAAAATTAATTTTAAAAAATTATTCCATTAGAAATACAGTGAATTTGTTTTATTCATTCCTTCATTCTCTAAGTTCGAGACAGAACTGAGCAAAACAATTGTGTTTAAGCGGCACAGGTATAGCAAAATTAGTGTATGGAATGGAAAGCATATCGAAAATACTGCACGACTGAATACATAGCACTGCCTCACAGCACATGTCTTTCCATATTAATTGCGAATTGAGATCAAAGTGAAAACGAAAGAAAAACTTGTCTTTCGCTCAAAATCCGAGGAAAAGCAATTGATTCCCACTTTTAAACTGGTTTTTCATTCGTCGACTCTATTACCGTTCAGATTGACCGACGCCATCGAGTCTGAGCATACCGTTATTTTAAGAATAATTTTTTGTTACCATGATAATTCATAAACATTTAATATTTATCATTAAATTCAAACTTATCTATTTGATTTAAGTTTGATATTTTTAAAATTCTCGTGTTTTTAATTTATTAAGGAAATAAAGATGATAAAATAAATACCTAGACAATGGGGCGCTAATACTTTAATCTGATAAGTAGTGCAATAAATCTAGTATTTACTCTTAAATATGAAATAAGATTACACTGAAGTTAATTCACATTTTTACTCATTTTTCAGAATATTTAGAGCCAAGTGATGGTCACTTTCGGTAAATACCAAAGTGATTATCACTGACTTTCCTCAACATATTTGCGCTCATCCCTCGAGCATATTTTGTAAGATTCATTTGTGAAGACACCCCTGGCCAGTTCTTAATCTAAATAGGCTTTGGTGAAAGCTATAAATCCATTGGCTTTTCAAAAGCTTTTTTAATGAAAGCTTAAAATATTTATTCATTTAAACACATCGTTAGTCTGGAATGAGCAAGGTGGATCAGCAGAATTTCCTTTGTAAATGAAAACCCTATAAATTCCCTAGATTGTGATGAAAATTTTATTATTAATGGGGATACAGGGACATTTTATTTGGTTTATAATTAAGAAATCTTCTAATTTTTATCAGTCACATTTATTTATTATTATTATTAAAATATGAACCTTGGTTGCTTACTGAGCAAACAATCAGGCGATTAAACAGAATCATTTACACAATAATTATCAGGATTAAAGTAGTATGAATTGCATGTTAAATAAGAAATGTTATCCAGTAATCAGTAAAAATCTTCATTAGAAGACATACACATCCTGTGAATGACCTGAAAAACTAATTACGAATTTTAACTATAGTTTACCTGAAAATTCACGATTGAAAGACATAAATAACCTGTTCATCCAATACTTCTAGTCATCTTTAAGCTTGCCTAATTGGACTTTTTATCTTTGAATTTGATCATGATTATTTTTCTAATGAATTTTGAGTAATATTTATAAAATAATTATTAAATATTTTGATTTATTAAACTTCTTATGGATTGAATGTAACTCATGTGAAAATACCCCAAATGACACATATTTGTTGCTCGAGTATTCAGAAACACTTCAGGAAAAATAGTTTCGATGAATAGTTAATTTCATTCACCTTTTAGGGAAAGTTTGTAAAGGTATTTATCATAAGGTTATCGGTTTGGGTGATAGCCTATCATTGGATAAGCTATAAGCTTAGGGAAGAGAGAGAGAGAGAGAGAGAGAGAGAGAGATTAGAATAAAAATGACCAAGGGCTATCAGCCAAAAATGCCCCACATGCGGCAAAATCTTAGTATGAATTACTATATGTAATAAACATCTACAAGATTGACAAAGCGTTCTTGCTAGAACACCTCGTAGAATTTGATATGTTTTAATATTATGTTTATTTTAAGAGACCTAGGTATGTCGAGGTTTTTAAATTATAGGGATTATCGTGAAATTTTTAACATATCAATTAACTTGGCCACCCCTGTTGGCATACACTATTACACCTACACCCCTTTTGGCATAAAACCTGATAATCTCTTATTATTCTGATTAGACAAGGATCATTTTGAAAAATAGAACTAAGGATGCAATTTACACCTTAGAACATTTCTGTTTAAAATCAGTCAAAGAATTAACTAGTTAAAATTCCATTCATTTCAATAATTTCCTAAAAAATTGAGTTAAAAATTTACAAAAACATTTTCATTAAACAACTTTTAAATAAATTTTCTTTTAATGGCTTGGTCGTATTTGAGGGCGGGGCTGATTTGGCTAATTTTGTAAGATATCCGCATAATTAATTCCACTTATGTCTGCCCACAAGTGATCAGATTATTTAAAAATCATTTTTAAATGAAAAAGTTATTAATTATTAATTAATCTTGATTAATTTTGGCATAAATTCATTTTTTATAACAATAGGATAGCGATTATATTTCCAGTCTCATGGAAACTTGATATAAGCCCTAGGGATGTCCAAGGTCGGGTGCTTTAGCGGGTTGTGGCTAAATTCTTTTGTTAGGCGTTCCGATGTACCCAGTAGCTATAAAAACTTTATATCAGGCTATTTAGCAACTGTATAGTCAAGGGTAAGCAAATAATCAAAATTACCTTATATTGTAGATAATTTTTGATATTTCTCTTATCTTGGAACTTTTATCATTAAGCCCAAGGGCAGACACTTGGTCCGTGACAAAATTTTGATATAAGGGGAATTTCCCTTCTTTGTAATTTACCAGCTTGGTCATCACTGCTTTATATCTAATATTTAATAATTCTATCTAATTTAAATTGAAGATTTACTTGATCCGTACTAATTAGTTATCCATGATACTTCTATTGAATACTTATTTTTCTAACTTGCTAAAGTTATCTCTTTAATATCTTACTTATCAGATAAAGTTAATTTGTATGTAAGTGTGCATGCTGAATTTTAATTAGAATATGTGATAAGGAAATGAGAAGAAGGGGAAAACAGTTAAAAATAATTGTGACAGCACAAACACATACTAATTTACAAGATAACTGTGATTTGAATAATTAATTTGGTATAATTTCAATATAATCACTATCAATTAATTGACTCAGGGTATAATCCATTGTTATCTCTAACTTTTATCTGTTTAAACATTCGGTAATTGATTCTTACAATAATTGCCTTTTCATAAAGTACGGGCGAAGTTTTTGAAATATACTGAGACACCTCTCCCCTTGCAAAACATAGTAAGCAGAGATGCCCAGGGTCGCCCTTAATATCCTAGGGAGGGAGTTAGAAATACCCTTGCTCATCCCTGAAAGTAATACATTTATGAAATTTATCTACCCTGACAATATTACTATTTGCTTAACTCTTCCCTACCCCGCATTCGTACGTACTTTATGAACACGCAATTAATGTAAGGATCAATAACTGAATGTTTAAACAGTTATAAACATTGAATTATACTTTGAGTCAATTAATTCATAATAATATGATTATAATTGACTTTATTAAGCAAAATATATCCTTGAACATTATTATTACTTCAAATAATTTACTTTAAATAAATTATTTGAATCTCAAATTGGATTTGAAAAATGTTTTAATAATTTATTAAATATTAGTAATTTTGGACAAATCTTTGCAATCAATCAGAATGTGTAAGGAAATTGTTTTTGTTTCTTTCATTTTGCAATAACATTGTAATATTATCTTATTAAAAGTATGACCAAGGGTGTTAAAATACAGGAAGAATTTTATTAGTAATCCGCTATTTAATCTCACAAGATCCTAAATTTTACAAGCTAATTCAAATAAGGAGTTTTTTGCTCGCATCACCTGATCTTGATAAGTTAAAATTTTATACAGTTAGATCTTTTAATAAGTGAATCTATAGTGACAGAGATAAGTAAACCAGGTGCTATACACTAGATCCTATTTATTGTCTCTCGATATTTGCAATAAGTAAATAAACTTGATAAATTCAAAACGAGCTTGAAAAATTATATTTGTGCATAAATACTTGATTCTCACCTTGGTTACATCACTGAGGTTAACATTTTTGAATTTGTTTTACTTAATTAAGTATTCATAATATGTTCGAAAAAAATCAATTATTTTAAAAGTGATTTCGGAGTAAAAATGAAAGTTAGGCTCAAATCTTGTTTTTAAAATAAGTAATAATAATAATAATGAGTAAAAGTTTTAACCAATTCCTGAGTTGTATGCAAATTAAATGCAAGTTTATTACCAAATAATAACAATTATTTTAATCAGTTACCTGTTTTGAAATTGATAACTAGCTTAGTTGGTATATCCAAGATTGATTGATTAATCTATCAATAATGGCCAAGAGGAGTGTTCTAGCTAAAATTAATCTCGAATTATTTTAAATCTTATTTTTAGAAATCCTACCTTAATTACTTTTTCTAACAAGCAATTAATAATTAATCAGAAATAAGCAAGGTGCCAGAATCTTAGGGGGATTTTAAAAATGTCATTATTGTCATGCTCTGGGTTTGTCGAATTCAAAATAACCAGAGTGAATTTTTAAATTTTAAACTACAAGAATTATTTTGCACCATGGTCTTTAATTTTGTATTGATTTACTGGTTGTTATCAGAAATAAGCAAGTAGGAATATATAAAAGATATTTGAAATAATTATAATTCATTCAACTATGCAAATGTGAATTAACCTTGTTGATTAATTAGATGATAAGATGTTAAGACTAATCAAAATTTCCATAGAATTGCAAAATTTGCCTTGTTATGTTAATTGACATATTTAAATAATTTAGACAACCTTGGTGACGCACAGAATAAAATGAAGTCTAGTCACCAATAAATCCCATTTTTATGAATAATTTTTCCAAAAAATATTTAAAACGGTTTGAGATCTTTCATCAGAACTTATTTTATGGCACTTTATGTCCAATTAATCACATATTTATCCCATAAAACACATTTCCGATTATTCCAATTCCCATTCAATAAAAGCAGCATGCTTAAGGATATTTCCACTTGTTCAATTGATTTTTATTGTTTTTTGGCGAAAATGACAAAATATTATCTTAAAAAGATTGAAATAATGCGGAAGTGATGGCCAAGAATATTGATTGCATTGATATCCAGTGAATTTTAATTTTCAATTTTATTGAAGATCATTCATTCATGATTTATGAAAATGAATTTATTCAATTAATCATGCTTGATTAATTTATTCAAGTCAGATAAGGATTTGAATTTAATAGGAATTTAAAATTCTGATTAAATAGGTGCATCAAGTTCATTTTGACTTGAGTAATCACCAAGGTAGCTAACAAATTAGGCCATGAAAATGAAATAATAAGATTGATTTTATTTAATGCAACCAGGTTATTTTTTTTAAAAAGAAATTTATATAAATGCGTGGCAAAATGTTCCTTGATCTTTATATTACATTAATTATTAACTACCCTGGTTGTTTTACTTTTATTTTCCTCAACAAATCCTAATTAAAAATAAATTGATTTTTATTATTAAAATTACAGTCCTTTGTATTAATTACAAATTTATTCTTGTTTATCCTGTACAGTGTACCTGATCAGATTTCTAATTAATTGGGAAGAGATCGAATTTGATCTTATCTATCTAAAATTCCTTACATTCTTAATTATTAATTAAGTCAAGATTCATTTAGTTAATGAAGAAGCTCAGGATCATCTAAAACATACTAAAATTAATGTGTATTAGTCATAAAGGTCAGTTTAAAAATTGATCTTGTTTAAAATAATAAATATCCAATGTAAAATATTTACTTTATTTTATAAATCAACTAGCTTTTTAGACAATTGCTATGGTAAATGACAGTGATCTTGATCATTTCAACAGGAAAATAAGAAGAAGAGTTAAACATTCTTTTGAAATTAGCTATAAAAAATAACCTAGAATCTTCAGACTAAGGTAATACATAATGTGTGAAAAAACAAATTTGACTTAAAATTACAATTCTAATCAAGATTGTTTGTTCTAATAAATCAAAAATTATTTATGAGTAATCCGAAGCAAATTAATGTTTAATTTTTCTGTTTCGGTGAAATTAACAATCAATTCATGACAAGGAGAGTTACTTAGCATTTAATTCATTTGTTGTAATGTGCAAGCTCTTTTAATTGTTTCATAGTAGAACATAGAAAAGTACAGAGTTCCTAAATTAAATACTAGTGAAATATCTAGGTTGATAATGTCCAGGGAAGAACGAGCAACATATTTAACTTAAAATAAAATATTACTATGATTAAAAAAAGATATCACCTATTCACTTGACAGCTATACTTGACAAGGGGTGTCCTTTGGCAATCCGCCTAAATTTTGATTGCCAAGCTCATTCTATCTAACTTATCCAACCTTGAGCATCATCAATGGTAAGTTTAATGGCATGGATCTAATTTTGCACACTTTCCTCGATTCGCAACACGTTTTCAATATTAAAATGCATTTCATTAAAACTATTCAGACATTCGTCTCATCAGATAGTAATCAAATTCACTGCACATAAGACTAATCTGTATTTCACTCATCAGTTATGTACTCATTCTCTGAATCTTAACAGCGTTTTAACGGCATTTTTGCCCTTATATTGGAATTAAATGAAATGTGCTTTTTGATTTTCACTTTTTCTCCAGCTAATTGAATGTAACTGGAGCATGGCATCGTCTTACAATGCGTGGCAATGATAAAGGTTAGCTAAAAATTGAAGATGTGAGATAAATGATTTAGATCTCTCAGTTGATAAGCATGATTAAATAAGTAAAAGTGATAATGAGTCAGATAATCTATCTTTGTCAACATTTTTGAGGTATGGACACAATAATGTCAAACTACAGTCTATCTCATATTAGCGCGTTTTAACTTGAATGAAATAAGCTCTTTATCTAGAGTACTTCTAGATAAATAGTATAAAAGGATTAAGATATTCTCTTTAAGTTTAATTATGTGTGCTTTATGTCCGTCTATCCTTTTTGGTGAATGGGCTGATATTTGAGACATAAAGGGCTAGAT
>JAQIWF010001871.1:0-10542 GCA_034694965.1 Ceratozetes gracilis
TAGTGTCTTAAGGCGCGCAGCGCCGCAAAAAAAGTATTTTTTAGATATTTTTTGGTAATTAAGACATTGATTGAGTAAAAATTAGTTTTTATTTACTTTAAATACATAAGTTTTATCATTTAATCAAATTTTGGGACATAACAGGAATAATAAAGTGATTAAAAAAAATAGTAAAAATTACAACAAAAATATAAAATGGATATAAAATGGATATAAAATGCGTAACAAAATGATAGAAATGGTGTTAATGTGAAAGATATTTATTGGCCGCCAGTGCTATAGCGTCGACCACAGCATTCTGGTCTATATTTGTGGCGTCCACTGTCTCGAAGTTAAGCTTTCCTTCCAAACCCTGAGTTAAAGAGAAGAACAAAACATTTAGAATGAAAACTAGTGGTGAAACTCAAGTCAAAAGAAGACTTGAGTCAAATGCCTACCTGTTCGGGGAGGAAGTATGCGTTCTTTATCTTGACACTGATGTCCTCGACCTCATCCATCAATTCACTGTTTCCCTCATTTGGTTTAATGATGAGTACTTTACCACTCATTTCCATATACCTCTTCGCTAAATTGAATTTCATTTGTTTCACTTTCTTTCTCATATTAAGTCGGTATTGAGTGAAGAGTTTCGCCCTTTTGAATGAATTCATAAGAATCTCCTCCAAGTCTCGACTGACCAACTGTTTGCCCACAAACTCCTTGAGCTCATCTGCAATCTTGGACAGCTTGGAGGGCACGTCGGGCTTAATCTGGATGTCGCGGGCGATCTTCGCCTTCACTACTGGAGGCAAGTCTTTGGAGATGAAGTCAAGGATCAAATCGACGAGATATTCATCGGTCACCATATCCTCATTGAGCTGAACGTCGGACAACATGTCAATGACCACCGCTTTATTGATGGGCGCCTTCTTAATCATTTTCATGGCAATGAGAGCGCCATAGAAGTGGCCGACGATATCATAATTGCCTTTTGGCTCCAAAGTCTTCATCAGATTAGTGTAATAACGACTCACTTCCTTAAGTGAACCCAATTTCTCCATATCTCTGATCCAATTGAGACCAATCACAGGTCTATTGATCTTTTCGGCCAATGCTTCGAGTGATGCAAAGATACCCTCCAATGGGGGCAAGAAATACACCGGTTTTCCAGTCGTCACGTTATTAAGTCTGCAGTAAGCATCACTTGGAATGATAAACTTAACCTTGCTCAGTTTGGTTCTGCACAGCTTAATATCGTCGGCAAATCTCTTCATCTCATCCACTTTTCCGGACTCAAACTCTTTCATCATTCCTATTGTGATGTTTTTGATGTCATTGAGAGTGACTTTAATGTCATATTCTCTCTCCAATCCCTGTTGTAGTTCCACAGCAAACATAGACTCCATTCCTATCTCTCCCAAAGTCAAGTGATTGGGAGTAGTCTTGGGGTCGATTCCCAAAGCAGTCCAGACTTGGTTCACAAGTTTAGACTCTTTGGTACCGGAGAGGAGTGCTCTCTTAGCCCTCACCTGAAATGAATTAAACAAAAATTAATACTTAATTCTTAGGATAAAAATGAAGGAATACTCACAACACAGGAAACGATAGCGTTATCTGATTGAAGCAATTTATCCATAATTTCGAGACAAGAGTTGATTCTCTGTTTTACAATTCCCGCTAATGTGGTGTTAATCTCAGAATCTGCCAGAACTCCCACATCACCGATAGGTCCCCATTGAATGGCCAATCCATGCAAACCATCTCTACGTCTGGCCTCACAAATACGTTCACAGATAGAGTTGGCGTAACCATAATTGGATTGTCCGGCGTTTCCTTTACCGCAGGCCACGGATGAGAAGACAACGAAATAATCCAAATTAATGTCGTCTTCGCGACTGATTTTATCCAAATTCTCAAAGCATTTAGTCTTCGAGTCAATAGTTTCAGTGAACTTATCGATGGAATGATTCTCAAGAAGACAATCATTGAGAACAAGTGCCAAATGGAAGACACCCCCGATCTCACCCATAGTCTGCGCCTCTTTAAGCAATTGTTTGGTTCCTTCGATAGTATTTGTGTTATGAGTTGAGACAATACTCTTGGACTCAAGCATTTTGAGTTTTTTGCCCAACGATTCCAGTCGTTCCAAAACAAACTTCTGATATTCGTTTTTGACGCCATATCTTGAGGTCAGTACGAATTTTCGGGCGCCTAAGAAAAGCATCCAATGAAGGAACTCCATTCCAAAGCCACCCAAACCTCCAGTTATTATATAGACTTTGTTTGGATCAAAGTATGTCTTTTTGGTGACAATCATCCTCTTTGTAGGACTGATACCACTCTTTGCGATCTTCATCGGCTCTTCCTCTCTCATGTGGACAACAATTTTTCCGATATGTTTACCGGTTGTCATAAAGCGGAAGGCCTTCTCTGCCTCTTCAGCTTTAAAGACATTCTTATTAATGGGTTTAATCATTCCATTGTTTGCATTATCTCTCATCCATTCCATAAACCTTTTGGCAAATCCTCTCTTTAAGTACAGCTTCTGATCGACTGATACTCCGATGAAAGAGATGTCTCTTAAGAATGAAAACATTCCCAACTGTTTGTTGGTCTGGAGATCATATTTGCCGATCTCTACAAACCGACCGCAATCGGCAACGCACTCATAACTGGCGTCCAGTTTATCGCCGGTCAGAGAGTTGAGCACCAAATCGACTCCTTTTCCTTTAGTACTGGACTTGATTTTGTACTTAAACTGAACATCTCTTGAACTGAATATTCTGTTCTCAGGAATGTTGTGTTCTTTCATTAAAAACTTTCGTTTGTCATCAGTTCCAACC
This sequence comes from Ceratozetes gracilis, assembly GCA_034694965.1. Lineage (NCBI taxonomy): Eukaryota > Metazoa > Arthropoda > Arachnida > Sarcoptiformes > Ceratozetidae > Ceratozetes > Ceratozetes gracilis. Next base: position 2,823 of record JAQIWF010001871.1, read on the forward strand.
GTCACATAAATATCACAGCCATAGTATTGGCAAATAGTGATAGCGGCCTGTCCCACACCACCCGCACCCGAGTGAATGAGAATACTCTCACCTATTAATGCAATATATTTATCAGAATATATTGTGATGTGTATTGAGAGGACATACCCTTTTGCAAGTGAGCCCTTTCGATGAGACCGTACCAAACAGTACTATAAGTACACAGAATAGAGGCGGCGTCATCCATTGTCCAGTGATCGGGAATGGGTGATAGAAAGTCTTCCAAAGCCTCAATAGAGGTGGCATAGCATCGGCTCATCTCAAAGCCACAGACTCTTTCACCGGTGTCTAAGCGACGGCCGGCAAACTCCAGACCCATTGTACAGTCGGTGAACAGAGACTGAGGACCGGCAACAATACGTCCTATCATTAGAAATAAGAATTAAATTAAGGGAAAAGTCAATAAATAAATGGTACGCACCGGTGGCCAGCATAACATCTCTGAAGTTCATTCCAGTCGAGTATATATTACACGGAATTCTCTTAACCTTTGTGTTAATCATATCATAGGATTCTTTCGGTGACTTCAGGTTTCTTAAGTCAAACCATTGCAGAGCAGACAAATCTCTGGTCTGACCTCCAATGTTAAGGAAGTACTCATCCGACTCAGTCTTGTCATAGTCTTTGGGAAGAGTCATATGTCTATAAGTACCTAACTTTCCATTCCTGAGTACATTAACGGGCAGATCATTGTTGAGGATATCACTGAATGGCTTCTCTTCAAAATTAATGGGAAATTTGATGAGATTGTCGTAATCGAAGAGACATCTGATGCTCTCCCCTCCCGGTTCCAAACGAAGACAATTAATAAGACCGACGACACCGTTTTTGCAAGTGTCATTTGCAATGAGCCAAATATTTTGAGTCTTATCCTCCTCCTCCTTGTTCTCAATGATCTTCTCCTTGAGTTTGTCGAACCATTGCTCGCATTTGGAGTTAATCTCAATTATATTACTTTTTAAGGGGATCTCTGCATTAGACAACACCTTACGGAAAAGGACAGACATTGAGCCAATGGAGTCAGTCTTACGGCCAATCAGATTAAAGCCCAAATTCTGTGCGGTTTTGACGAACTCAAGAATTCTATTCTCCAGATCTGAGTTTTTGAGATTCTTTTTGCCATTCATTTCATTCAATGCGAGCTCTGCTTCTGTCAATTGGTATCTAAAGACCGCCAAAAAGAAGCCTTTATTGCAGACCACGTCATAGACTTCTTGGATATGGTTTTCAGTGTTGAGACCCCATAAGTCCTGAGAGTCTTTCAATATTATCAGATCAGTTGAGGTGACTTCTGAGGGAAAGTTGCTCTCCTTGTGCTTCCATTCAACCAATTTGAATGACTTTCCCTTATAGTCTTCGGGAACGGAATCAATTGATTTGACCGCAACGGTATAACTCACATCAATCGGGTAGATGTGAGCGGTGGCCAAATGATTGTCCACTTCTCTGGCCATTAAGGAATTCGTCAAATTTATTTCCAAGACTCGGATATCTTTCTTCGGTACATAGCTCTCACTGATCAGATCGAGGAAAGTACGGATCAGTTGCTCGTTCTTCGAGACCTGATTAATCATATCTAAGGAGAGGTCAAACTCTGGTTTGCTCTGAATTTCGGTCAACACCTTATTTGTGTCATAATTTGCGTTCTCATCGCCGCAGCCTTTGTACAACTCATTAAGGACTTTAAGGATAACCTGGTCATCCTTTATATCATGCAAGTAATTCTTGAGCAAAACATCTTTAATCTCTTCGGGCCTTCCGTTGGTTTCCACCATATGTTTGATTTTGTTGGCAAAAGTGGAACAAACCTTCAGGTATTCCCTCATTGCCTTCTTATCGCACTCCTCGATAGCACTGCTGTCTTCATTGGCCACAAACTGGTAGGACTCAAGTTTCAAGTCCTGAACATTGGACTTACGAGGAATGGGGAACGCCATCAGATCCTCGATCTCAATGCCATGAGTAACAATCATTCGAGAATTCATGTCCACATAGAAGGGAAGTATAGACTTATAAACGTGGAACTCTTTACCGAAGAGTTCTTCGATGTAATCGACACTATTAGTCGAGAGGACGCCTTCAATCTCAGATTCATCATTCTGTCCGCCTTTGGCCAACATTTCCTGAATGTCTTCCTCCTGTACTTTAGACTCAAAGTATTCATCTTGCTTCACTTTAACCTCGGCAATCTTATTAGCGGCCACTCCCTCGTAGAGGACCTTAGGGTCACATCTTATTTGCCTAATCATAACCGGAACCATCATTTTGCGGAAAGGTATGGCGGCGGCCATAATCTGAAGAAGTGAGTCCATGAAAGTGATCCAATTTCCATCCCAATTGATCTCTCCATGAAGTGACTCGAAGTCATCGGTTTTAATCGATTCAATTCTTCTAAACTTCGGTCCGTAATCGTATCCAAGAATCTTAATGTCTTTATAGAAGTCATTTGCGGTCAAATTGATCACAAAGTCTTTATCTTTGTCTTTAGCCGTCTCTTCAACCAACACATTCTGAAGACTGAGCGCATACTCATCGGTGGTTCGCACTTTGCCAACACAACAGACATTACCATTCTCCATTATGGTGAACTCACCTTCATTATAAACAAGGTAATTTAGTTTTCTAGTATAAACAATAAATTAAAGGACACTCACCATTGGTTTCGTGATATTTGACTTTAATTCGGGTGATATCAGTGTCCGACAAGAAGATGGGTCTTCGGAACTGAACGTCTTCGAAGATGACGGGCAACTGATTCCAGATTCTGCCATAAGTGGCGGCCATTCGTCTCCAGGCGAGCATCAAATAACCGGTGGCCGGATATAAAACATTACCATCAATGCAGTGTTCGGGCATAAAGGCTTTTATATTCTGCTGAGGATTGTAATTCTCATTCAAATCAGAAGCGGTGGGCCTGAAGTGCTGGTCCGGCCATTTGCGGACACTACACAAGTCTTTGTGGTCCCATTTCATAAGCGAACTGAGAGATTGAGTACTTCTGGGGACCGGCCACTCAACCTTTCGGTACAGCTTCTCTATGATTGGGTTGAGACCAAACTCATAAAGTTTTGCGATTGAAGTTAAAAACATTTCCAAATTCGTGTCATTTGAGTCCTTCTTCATTACAGACAAGTAATGTCCCGATTCGAGGGTCTCTTTCACTACTTTGGCAAAGAGGCCGTGCGGTCCGATCTCAACGACCAGAGCATCTGATGGCAAGTGTTTGAACTTATTATAGAAATAGACGGGACTAATGAGGTTATGAACGAAATACTCGGCTGAAGCGTATTTCAACACTTCATCACATTCTGAGTCAATGAGTGCGGTTGAGACCCACTTTTTGGATCTGAGTTTAGGATTTGGCACAACTTTCTTGAGCTCTTCTGTCAGTTTTGGAGCCGAAGAGATTAAAAACTCGCTGTGATATGGAATATCACTGCTCTGCAGCTCTCGAGCGAAGACCCCCTTTTTGGTCAAGTCTTCTACCATTTTCTTAGTCTCGTTATAAAGACCTTTGAATTGAATTAAAGATTAATTTTGAGTAAAATATTGTCAAATAAATGATTGAATACCTGAGACCACGACTGTGTCCTTTCCATTATTACAGACAACACTCGTGCCTTTAGGGCACAACTTCTTGGCCTCATTCCAGGACATTCCCAGGACAGCCATAAGCCCTTTAGGGATCTTTTTATCACTTTCTGTCACAACTCCTCTGAAATAAGTTACGAGAAGAGCTTCTTTGGCGGTCAGAGTTCCGTCGGCATAGGCGGCAGCGATTTCACCGAATGAGTGACCAATGATTCCGTCGGGAGTTATGTTTAGCGATGAGATGACATCGAATAATGCGATTTCGATGGCAGTTGTGGCACAGAATTTGTTGGTCATCGTTGACATCGAGTCCTTATCATCAGATAATAACAAATGATTCAAATCTACGCCATAGGGGGCGAGTATTTGATGGCATTCCTCTATTCTCTCTCTAAAAATTTTGATTGGCATCAGAGCCTTAGCCATTCCCACCCACTGTCCTCCGAGACCGGGGAAGACGAACCAAACAGGTCTTTGAGTCTTCAGTGTAAACATTGACTGCGATTTCTTATATTCATATGAATTGTCTGCCAATTGTTTGATGAAAATTGAACCTAAAAATAAATTTAATTAATTTTAGGTTTAATTAATTTCTAAAATCGCTGACAAACCTCTGTAAGGCATTCCACTTGAGTTGAGTGAGGGTTCAATTCTCATAGTCTCAGCCATGAGTGCGAGGAATTCCCTGGTTATTTTCTTTGGGTTTTCTTCAATCCATTTGCACATCTCATTGAAGGCTTCTTCAGTACGACAGCAGAGATTAACAATTCTGGGGATTTCATCGCATATCTTATAGCTGTCATCAGTTGTAACCTTATAATTAGGTTCAAGCAATGCGTGTGCGTTCACTCCTCCCACACCGAAGTTATTTACACCAGCGATACCTACAAAAAGGACACGGATTACAGTTGTGGTCAAATAGATTATCAGATGCTATCATACCAGGAGTGTATTTGTAGCTTTCAGTGATGGGGAGCAGCGGAGGACAGTTCTCCGCAATATTTGACTTAATTTTTTTGAGATGAAGACTCGGAGGAATGCATTCGTTTTCGTATGCTATCAGCACTTTGGTCACTGAAGACACACCCGACGCTCCCTCGGCGTGTCCTATATTACTCTTAAGGAGACCCACAGGCAATGGTCCGTCTCTTTCTATATGAGGCCCGCAGTAGGCGTTGAAAATAGCCTTCGCCTCCTGAGGATCGCCCACCTATTGGGCAGACAAATATAAGACAATTAGAAACACTGATATCGTCAAAAGTGAACCAAACCTTAGTTCCTGTGGCGTGAGCTTCAAAATAGTTGACCTGAGCAGGGTCAACATTCACCTCCTTGTACACTTTGACCATGAGCTCTTCTTGGCTTTCGGCCGAGGGGTAAAACATACCCATTCTTTTGTTACCATCAATATTGACACCTGAGTTGAGGACAGTCGCATAAATACGCTTTGCGTCGGACGCTCTTTGAAGAAGAAAACAGCAAACAGTCTCTCCTCTGACAAAGCCGTCGGCCTTTTCGTCCCATACTTTGGGAATGCCGTCCAATGCATTCAAACGCGTCGACTGAAAGATCTGATTGGAGAACGGCTGAAGACATATCTGAGTGCCGCCGACTATCGCCTGACGACATTTGCCTATCAATTAATAGACAATCAGTTTGTGTCCAAATTTTTAACATGCAAATTTTGTTAACATTTTGGGGCTCAAAATATGAACATGGAAGTATAAACAAACAAAACTATAAATCAATGCATTAAAAGGGGATTAAAAACTGACGTCTATTTCAATGCTATTAATATTAAAAACGTCTATAAATTAGTCCTTAGTATAGGTTTTCACTGTTTTTTAATGTTTTGTCACTTCGAAGGTCTGCTATTTTTAGTCTTCAATATTACTATTTTTGCTGCTTTTTCTCCGAATAAAAAACTAATAAAAGTCTGAGAATTTTCTCCTAAATTAGTACCTAATCTGAGGTCATTGATGGCTGTATTGAAGGCCACCAAACTGGAAGAGCAGGCCGTGTCTATGATCATTGAGGGCCCTTTCAAGTCAAACACAAACGACACTCTATTGGCGTAAAGACATTTCTGAGAGCCGGCTGTCCATAGAAGCACATCTGCCATATTGCTCTGAGAATCTGGCTGCACATCCTCTGGGATGCCATCAGGCATACCAAATGATGAGAAGCCAATATAGACTCCTGTATCAGATCCACGAAGTGTTTGTGGATTAATTCCTATAAAGAATATTCATTAGAAGAGTGTCTAAAGAATTAGGGGAAAGACTACATACCGGCGTCAATCATAGCCTCGTAAGTGGTCTCCAATAAAAGTCTGGACTGGGGGTCGATTACGTCGGACATGGAGTTCATAATACCGAAGAAGAGACCATCAAATCTCTCGATATTCTTGAGTTTTCCCATTCGGGGATTCATTCCATATAAGTCTTAAGTTTTAGAATAAATATAATTATTTTATTTGTTTTTCAAATTAAAAATTCAAATTAATTTGATTTAAATTATATTTAAATATTAAGTTTGACCCATGAAACTGAACTTTGAGAAATCAATTACCTATTTAGTATGCGAATTAAGATATGCATGCTCATTTTCATAAATTTAGTCAATTAATTTGAGGGAAAAAATAAATCATTTTTAAAATACATGAATAGAAATGAGTGGAATCGGAGCAAAATTAGCATTAAATAATTGATCCATTTTGAAGCAAGATCAATACAAAATAGAGAGAATTGACCGACGAGTTGAAGACAGATTCCAATGGACTGGAATGGCTAAGAGATTGTCTGTTGAATGGACACAATAACTTCTTAAACACTTCAGCCCACAGAAAATGCTTAACATTAGTCCACAGTCTTGTCATTAGATTTAATTTAAGAGTTTTTTAGTTTTTGAATACTTTTGAGAAAAGTTTAATTGAAAATAAACTAATGGTTAATAAATAATTCATCAGAACTATTGCCTGAAAGACCTGATCTAAACCTGGATTATCTTAAAGTTATCTTAAAGTGAGAAAAAGTGGTCTAACCTGAGGGCCATCTTCGGTTGTCTGCTGTTATCATATCCACTTTGTTGAACAAATTCTGTGCGAACTCATCCACTGTGTCGGACTCTGGAAAGCGGCCACTCATACCACTGATCACAATGTCCTCATCCATCGTAAACTTGAGATTCTTGTGCGAAGACATTGTCGGTAATCAAACGATTCTTCGAATATACTTTGAATTAAAACTTTTTAATATTAGATTCACTTCAAAACTTTGTTTAAAAAATCGAAAACTGAGTGAAACTCCTGTAAACTTAATGTTGAATCAATTAACTTGATCAAATTAGCAATCTAAAACGGAACTCTAACTTCAACAAAAAAGTAAGTTTACTTCGAGAAAGAGAAAAGAGAAATGAATATCAGTTTAAAACTACTTTTGTTTATATACTCTGTAAATAAACTATTGAGACTCACTTTGAGCAAAGTATTAATGAATTGCAGGATCAGATCAAAAATACTAGACTTTAATTACAATCCACGATATATATAGTAAATCGATTGAATAGAAAAGTTTGATTTCAAGAGTGAAAAACCAAAAACAAAACGCTTTTCATTAGAAAAACATTATTCAAGGGATTCCCAAAACCACAGAAATATTGCTCAAAAAGTTTTCGCTTTAATTCTTAACTAATTCTTTACTCAACAAAAAAATCAAAACTAAAGGTATTTATTACGAGAAGTCAATCTTTATATACGTGTCCTGAAGAGGCATTCAGTCGTTTATATATACTGCGGTCAGGATTAAGGTTACAGCAAAGAATATGAGAGAGAAAGTGAGAGCACAGAATGTGATGTTTAGAGGGAGAGCACGAGTGAAAGTGTGAGCAAAACTGTGTTTACGAAAAAATCATTTAAGTAATCACTTATTTTCCTAACCAAAGGCCTAAACTTATTGGACATAAGGTTTTATTTAATGAATTGCATAGAATTTACATATATTTTACACTTTTCTCCTTATTTTTGCTTAACTTAATAAACTCTTTCTCTCCCCTCTCTCTCATTCTCTATCTCTCTCCTCTCTCTCTCTCT
>JAQIWF010001872.1:0-10541 GCA_034694965.1 Ceratozetes gracilis
CTCTCTATCTCTCTCATACATTCTCTCTCTCTCTCTCTCTCCCTCTTCTCACTCTCCCCAATTGAATCTCTGGAATCTTTGTCAATTAAGTGTGAGCATGTTAATTTGTTAAAATTTAGAATAAAATGGAGTTTTGGTAGAGTTAAAGTGTTAACGATTCTCACATTCCTGAGTATATGTTAATAAAGTTAATTCATAAAATCACTTATTCCTTATATGATTGTAATATAAGAAAATTGTTGAATACTTACATAAAAATTTATTGTCATTTATTATAATTAAACAATTATTTTACTGACAAAAGGGATAAACATTAAGATAAGGCTTTCGATAAACATTTTTTCAAGAGATGATAATTAAGTGAATGACAGCACGCAATACACTATATGTGAGCACAAGTCGTGTCACGCGAACAATGGCTTGAAATTAATTAGTCTCAAAGCAACTGCCGGTAATTCACTAAATTTTGTCAATATTTTGTTTTCAATTCATTTAAATTGAAAGAAAAATAAATAAAATAAACAAAATTGGGGCAAAAATGCGAAAATCATTCATTTTGACTAAAAGCAAAACTACATTCAAAGTCATCACTCATTTGAGATTCAATGAACTTCTTGTAAACAGCATTGAATTGAATATTTTTTTCTATAGTTATTTGACTAATTGTATGGATTTTTATAACTCTAATCATTAATCAGAGAGAGGTTTGGATATATTAGTCGAGTGCCTGAATCTCATTTGATTTCGATAAATGTCACATAAATATTGATCGGAATAAGAAAAACAAATATTGTCGACACGTTGTTGGCAGCGATCAAAATGACAAAAACCACAATAAATCTTCGAAAAGTGGAGAAATATTATTCTCATTCACAACACATTCTTATTACCTAATAGTATATACAAATGAAATTTAAAATTTTATGTTAAACTTTATTAGATCATATAATTTGCATAATCAATTTGACTAGATTACATTGAATTCGTTCTGTGAGTTAGCATAATTGTAAATCTATCTCAACATTTCTCACATCATTTTAACATCAAAATTATTAATTTAAAGTTTAGAGAAAATAGAGTTTTCTTTTGCTTAACGACAGACTGTTTGTAAACTTTGAGTTATTTATTCCGTATATTATCTATCATTCATCAAAACAAATGGAAGGAATGGATGGCAACGACTGTCATCTCTAAAACTGAAAGACACTTCGCTATACATTATTTGTTAGTTTTCATTTCAAATGTTAGTCATTTCATAGGAACAAGCATTTATCCCACTATAAACAGGCATCAATTCTCTCCATTTTTCAAATCAACTTTTCCTATACTAAGTGACGAACTATTTTTCAAATACAGACCTAATCTCAGGCAACAGTCAACTGATAGTCGACCTGATATTTCATAAAATGAATTATTTATTTTTTATTCTAAATTGATTGCAAAGCATAATAACTTTCATATAATAAATATGATATTAAACTTTGATAATGGGTTCACTTTCATAGTAATAGTCGAATCAAATCATTCCCTAATGGAAACCAAATTATTTCTTCTAATTATTTCACTTTTTTGGTTAATCTCTTTCATTGATTTAAGTAAACATTTCTTTTAAAAATGTTTTCAAATTAATATTTGAAATATTTAATTCAAATCTAGAAGAGTCACATTTAGGTGTTGCTAATTGACCAAGCTCTTCGACAACACAAAGGTGCCAGGGAAGTTTTTTGTTAAATAGTCAAACTCTTGACAGTCAGCTCTCGTAATAATTTGAAGCAAAACCTATGAAATTTGAATGCAGTGACAGACAAATTAAATGCAAACCTTTTGAAGCACACAAATTGAATGCAAATTTTGCTTATTTCAAGAATTAATTATATTTATCTCTTTCGAGTCAATCAAATAATTTGAGAACCCTTTTGATGATTGAAATCTTGATTTTGGCACTATTTTAATTAAATGACTCATTTTGACTAACAATTGACATTTTAACTATTCTTTTGTGTTGAGCACAGATTTGTGAGACTTTCAATAATTTATTGTTATATTCATTGAAAAAAAAGGAAAGCCATCTGGGTAATACTGGATAATAGTTAGAGTGCAAGAACATTGTTGGCTATCATTAGTGTTGTTTTGGGACGAATAACTTTATTCAGTGCCCATACATCTCATATTAAAACAACTTTTATTCCTCTTTTTATTGCCGTTAAAACCATATCTTTCATGTCTTTTCAAAATAAATAAATGCATATAATTTGAATTTTTACTGAATTGACTCTACACTTGTTGTACAGATGGACAGGTGTATAACGAATTCCTGCCTAATCTGGTTGTAGAGATGCTTTTAATTATATGTTTTATCCTTTTAAAAATTCATTTAAATGTTAGACAATGTAAACTGTAATAGAGGTTTAAGAACTCTTTGATCAAAATGTTTACATCAGTACAGTAAAGATTTTGCACCACTCGTCGCAAATTCTCTATGGATACTACTTTTTAATGCAAAGTTTGCATGCTACATTAATAATCCCAATGCGACAGACCAACTATTCTAGAGGGATCAATAGAGTAGCTTCAAATACAGTAGTTTTAGCAGATAGTAAAGTTTTTTTTAATTCTAGAGTAATTCTAATTAGCTAACCCTGATCATTAAACAAAAAACATTAAATCAGGGTGACAAAGTATCTATTACCTAGAATTTGAAAACTTGACAAATCTAATGCTTGTTCATAGAAGTAATGTTTGTTTGAAATCCTAAGGTGTAATTTGGTTACATTTGTCAACAATATATTTCTCTTAATAAAATATATTGTGATTATTATTTCACAGTAATACGATTGCATCTAATGATTTTGAATTTCTCTATTAGACCAGAGTCTTAGTAATAATTAGAAAAATTTAATATTATATTTTTGGTCAAAATTTGGGAAAACCCTTTCCTGATCACTGGCAGGATTGAGCTTGCTCACTCCTGATGTCTCATAGAATTTTAAAATGATAAATAATTTGGCAAAAGTTGTTTAATGAAACGAGTTTTCAATCTTGGATATGACATTTCCTAATGAATTAGATGGAAGAGAAGTAAAGAGAAGACATAAGAATTAAATGATCCGACAACAATATTAAGAATTCATTTTAGAGACTAGTTTTAAGAGGAAATCATACAAACAGTGCTGCGATTCTTTCAGTGCTTAACTCAGAGAATGCAGTGAATTATTATGAATATAAGAAACTCTGTTTTCTCTCATCTAATAATAGACTTCCATCGGATTGACTCAAATGAACAATAAGTTGGTTCCAAATCATACCAAACTGTGATTTTTGCGTGCAATCCATAGCACGCGATAAATATTTTTTGTTCCGATATATCCTTTTTTTTAAAAAGGGGTTTCAGGTAATAGAGTTGTAAAACTTGTCGCTATTTCTCACTGTTTTTTAAGAGTAAGTCTGTCATCATTTGCTGCTGAGAATACAGTTTCCATAGCAATATACCAAAGACTATGTATTGCAAAGTCAGGTATAGTTGTGTGGCAGACATTGCACTGTATTTATCCAAAGGTGTCGAATATCGAGAAAGAAAAAGAGGAACAAATTTGATTCACTAATCTGTTTGTATCGTAAGTGCATTCGTCAATTCAAACGACTAATGGATTGAATGACAATACACTCTCTTTTTATGAACCAAATCAATGGGTTTCACATGAATTTCATACAGAATATCAATTCATCAAAAATATAGTGATTGCTATGAATTAGAAATACATTTGCTTTAACTTCAGTACAATTATCAAAGAAATTCCTAAATTAAACTTCATTTGATTTATCACATTCTCATTATAGCAACTATACTACCGGTGACTCACTATAATAGCATACAATTTGGGCGTTAAAGGCGTTAAATTGAAGCTCATTAAATAAACCAATTTACAATGTTATTTTATAATACTTACCAAGATTAAATCTACTTAGTGTGGCTGCTTATAGTCTGGAGTCGGAAGGTCTCTACTCAACCTTGAAAATGATAAATAATTAACACTTAAAACATGGATTCACTTTAAAAAAAATGCTATAAAGTGAAAATAGACTCATGTTTTATATAAAATGGCGTAATTTAATCACAGTTTACACTAATTTTGAGGAATATTCTTAGCAAACGAATACCTTTCTAATTGACACAAATTTGAGTGGTTATACAAAAATCAATAAAATATTTGGTAATTTATAGACATATTTTGATAAAACGCGTGATTTATGATAATATTAGAAATAATATTCTTTTGGATAATAACGTGAATGTATTTATAATTACAGTATCGCTCATAATATCGTTTAGTTGAGTGTGAGGTCAGTCAAAGTCAACCATTTTTACACAAAATTTCGAATAAATAATTCAGAACTGAATTCAGATAATTAGATAAAAGTAATAGAATAGAGAACATGGCATCGACTCTATTAGACCCTTGGATAATATGAGACCCATAATGTCAAAATGTATCGCTTTATTTCATTTGTTTTCTCTCCTAAAATAACTTAGTGGTGATTAAAATTACTCATTAAAACCTTTTGATTACCACATAATTAACAAAAGATATGAAATTATCAAAATAGTATAATAAGCTAGGTATAATGACTTACAAGTTAAACCATTTTATAATCATATTTACTTTTATTTCATTTCTTCTCATATTATCACAATTTATGACTTCAATGAAATATCGTAAACGAGTTACGAATGAACATAATTTTCAAACAATCGCTTTGAACGATGCCTTCGGGTCACCCATTATTTTATTACTTATTAATATTAACCAACAATAACAAAGGTGACCAAAGTGGGCACAGCCAGGTCAAATTGGATCACTCCATTTTAGCCTGAAATTTAATAGAAAGGGTCGTTTAGATTATCTTTAGAAACAAAATCATTTTATTTTTTGCAGTGAATTTTAAAAAATACACTTCCCAATATCCCCAAGGATACTTTTTGCATCCCTGTACAATAAAGTAGTGCCAAAATACATGACACGTATAAGTTTAGAATGAACAAAGAATTAAATGAGACCAGTTTCAACCAATCAAAATTGATAGACATGTGTATATTATACCTGTTTATGTTATAGTTATAGTATTACTAAAGTAATTTAGTAGTAGTTATCAAATATTAAATAAAGAGCCTTAGTAGAATGCTGCTTGGAAAAGTTGATGAGCTTGCAACAAAGAAGTTTCTCTCATTAAAAAGCAATTTATCATGCTCTGTTGGCTCTCTTATTCACAAGTCTAATTGAATATTGAAGGAAATTTATTATGTTGCTTGATAAATGCTACTTATTCATTTAAAGATTGCTTTTTTGAAACTTTGTTATTTTAAAAAGAAAATATGTGATATTCTAAATTAAAGCTGTGCTCCTCTACCTCAGGGGTCAGAATATTTTGCAAAATTGCATCAAACTCAAACAGATTCATCATCCTAACTTTCAAAATTAAGGGAAAGTTTTTACCATGATGGTTAGGGTTGGCCCTTTGGGTAACCCTCCCCTTGGGTAACCCAATTCAAAATAACACATAAATTGGTAGAGAATAAAAAGTGACTCAATTTCTATTTGAATCGATTTATTTGTTTTTTTTATTATTTACACAAATATACGATAATTTCAAAGCCAAGAAATGTTGCGTAAAGAGTCATAAATCAAAATGGGTTTTGAATCGCTTTTATGTGGAATGAGTTCAAATAAAAACAAAAGATAAACGACTGGAAAAAGCATTACACAAAATGAGATGAAAAGTAATGCATTTTTTCAAAGAGTTTTAGGAATATTTTCGTTGATAAGACTTAAGTTTTAATTAATTTGTGGGATATTTGAGTCTTTCCATTGATGCTCCAAATGAATGACATATAAAAAGATTGATTTAAGGCCATAATGCGGACCAAATCCGAATTCAATGGTCAATAACCAAAATGAAAGCTTTTTTGAGGCATCGATACATTCATTGGTTATTTGTCTAATGAATGTTATTATTAGTCAATTGTATCGCAAAACCAATTTATTTGCAACAAAACCAATACGTCTCTCATATTATGAAGTATTGAAATAATAGTGTTTTGTATATTAGAGGAAGAATTTCCCAAAAGAGGCAAAAATTAGAGAAAACCAAAAGCTTTGCTTTTCTTCGATTTAGTTATGTTTTGGTCTCTGATCGCAATCCAATTATTTCGTCGATTTTATTGAGCGCTCACTTGCCTTGCATTCAATCAAAACTCTAAACTCTATTACATCTCAACTTATGTTTTGTTTATTTCGAGAGAAAATCAAACAATTTTCAGGTTATTAATAGATATAAAGCTTTAATTTTCGAGTCGTCGCTCTATTTATTTTATGAGCTATTTGTTTGCCGAGTCATCAATAGCCAAGGTGGCAAAATATCATCTACCACATTCAACAATCGCTTAATACACAGGAGAGCAATCTTGCTTCATTGCAAATATATTTAGAACTCGATTAGAATATCTTTGAATTAAGCATTGATCTAAAATTGTGTGGTATATTGAGTATATCTTGGTTATTAAGGGCAACTCATATGAATATGACAATCGTCAGAATATAGTCAGCAATGGATTGCCAGAAGTTTTAGATCCAACACATATGACACTTATGTCACATTCAATTCCTGTTCAAGTATTTGGAATAAAGAGAAGATGTAATCACAACAAGCAATACAAGTAATGCAATCACAGTATAAAGTATCTCAAATGAAAAGATCACTTCTTTTCAGTCATGTTTAGTTAAAACTCATCTTTTATAGAATTTTTAACTTTTGAATCAAAATTAGATAAATATTTTAAAATAATTGAATTAAATGAATGAATATTCTTATTGTGAGTAAAATGAAAACAAGTAAACCTTTTACTGATATTTATATAATCTAATGAATAGTTGTTCACATTTGGTGAGCAAAGAAGGAGACAGTAATCGAAAGCTGTTTCACTAATTATATTGTATACAAACAAACAGAGCATTTGAACCCATTCTCAGCTGTCGAACGATAGGATCTTCTGATTTGATTATCTCACTATTCGAAGGACTCGAATGTCGATTCAATTTTTGATTTGATTTCAATTTATTTGTCATATAAGCAAAAAGTGTTATTCGATTCAATAGACTAGATGTCTTAGATCACTGTCAATCAAAGCAAATAGCAATATAATGATAGCAATTAGCTCTAGTACTAATTGAAATATTCGGTGTCATTAATTTTATCTCCATTTTAGCCTAAATTCTCTGCTATTTGTCATTAATTTTGTTTATTATATTTCAAACACTTATTCTGTATTCAGAGTACATTCTTTTGTTGGATTCAAATATAGAATTTGTGTATTGAGTGAATCAAAGCTATGGAGGGCTGACTGTTGTCAGGCTTTTACTAAAATCCGACTCACTTTTAAATGACAAACTTTTTCATGTCTCAAATTATTACTTTTATTTGGAGACATAATCACGCGATTTGAATGACAGCTTCGGCTCTACTGTTGTGTAGGGAAACGATTACTCTTTACTCACAACTGTTCACAATTGTGTCGTTCTTTCACTTAAATTAATTCAAATAATTGATTCACTGGAGAACCAAAAGCTTAATAATTACAGCATTTAAACAAAAAAGTCGTCGCAAACAAAAATATTAAATTATTGCATAAATTAAGGGTTAGTTTGAGTTATAGAAGTCAGCCTTAATTCCCATTAATTCTTTCTAACATCAAATTATTTTAATTATACAATCGAGCCTCTATTTAAGGGAAGAGCTCTGTGCCGCCAAATTCACTCCAGCGAAATTTCCTTAAATCGAAGGTCCATAAATGGAGGCCGGATTGTATTACTATTATTATTGATTGCTTTAAATCAGGAATGCCCGAGGTTTTCCCTGTTAAGGGATCAGCAAAATCAGACCATAACCTTATTAGACCTAGTATAATATCGCAACTAAAGGAGCATAAAGTTGTTCCCTAAATTAGCAAAAAAAATGATGAATTTTAGGAAAAAGTGAGTTGATCCTGGAGGCAAATATCTAAGTGGCCCTTGTTTATCTGCATTAAGTATTACCATCTTTTCATCACTTTTGGGAGATTTTCTAAATCTCGAACATCATGGGAGTATTGAAGTAATATCCCTTATAGATACCCTGTTTACTCGCATCACTTGTGAAACACAACTTGAGATACTTTTGTGGAGTTAAATGTGATTTTGATTTTGTTGAAAACGAGTCACTTATTGATTAAAATCTATCAGGAATTCAATATAATAAATGTATTGAAAGATAGGAAGCATTGCCAGCAATTTGCAAGAGCTCTAAAGGATTAGGTCTAATGTTCTGAATGTCAAGCGATCCAATTGTGCACCACTTCTGCACTTTTACACCATTTTCTGCATTAAGTTAGTCGTGAAAAATGTGGCGTTCAATGCATTCAACGCTTGCCATCAAATGTTGTATTTTACAAATTGATTGAATGCTATGAAAACTATATCTAACGTCTCATTCATCCAAAGTTCATGAATTCTTCTCAACAATAAACGACGGAAAGAATGAGATTCTAATATTGATATTCGCCTTCCCTTTGCTCAAAATGATTGATATTTCAATTTCACTTTGAACCTGCTCCAAATACTTGATTAATTCGTTGGTATAAATATTCAACATTGAAATTCTTTTAATAACATCTCTCACGTAAACACTGAAAGGAGAGCCAATTCCCTGAATCAATGCATAACTCGTCAAACTTATCAAACTTATACTCAATATATGAGTTTCTTACAAATTTCACTTATGCTTCCCATCCATTAACTTTTTTTTGTTTTATTTCTCCATGTTTCTATTCTTCTGAGCGCAAAATTACTTTCATCTATAGATTAATTTCAATTCAATAAATAAAATTTCAAAACAACATTATTATTATTATTATTATTATTTGCAAAGTAATGATTGACGGCAAGCATTGAACCTATTTTTACTGTCAATCTAAGTGTCGTTTTCTAAAATTATTAAGATTTCAGTATTTAATTCTCAGTTCAAAAGTTTATCCTTTTTTAATGTCATTCAAGAGTAAAATCTTAAAATTCTTTCATTTCGAGTAAAAGCTTTTCAAGTATTCCTTCAAATAATTTCATAGAAGAGCTTAACATTTATTCACAAATTTTATGAATCTTCAAAAATAATTGTTTGCTTACATTTTTAATTATTTTAAATTAAGACTTTAATGATAAAAATTAACTCGCCTATCTTATTATCAGATAGCCTACTTAATGTAAACAACAAGATGGCCAAGTTATCTAAATCATAAGGAATATTTATGTAAATCATTTAAAAACAAACTAATGACTGACGTTATTTTACTAATCTGGTGGTAGTGGGTGAGGGGGGGGGGAGTATTCACAATGTTAAATCACTGATAGAAATCTGAGTTCATGGGTTTAAACAAAACGAGTATTTAACAAGATGTTTTGATTTACGAGATCTCTTTCAAATGTATAACAATATTGTGTCGACACTACATTAGGAGTACACTTTGGAAAGAGGTTAAGAGCAGGGTTGTCCAAACTTGAGTAATTAGGATGAATCAGAGAGCAAATAGCCAAGTATGGATAGTAGTCCATTTGCCCAAATTCAGCATTGCATCTTTATTACAACTACATTTAGTATAAACGTGCTTGATACTAAATAAATTATATATGATTAATTAAATTACTAAAATGATTTCAAAACAGTCCTCATATCAGCTTTTGGATCCATATTTTTAAAAGACTCAGGGGGATTTTTAGAAAATCTCTCCTCTTGGGAACTCTGGTTAAGAGAATTTGCTGTGTTCTACTTACATTTGAATTATCCCCTGAGTAATGTTCCAATAATTTACAGCCGAATCATTTATTTTAATAAAATAAAGCCCTCTTTCTATGCAAACAAAGCTGAATGAAATTAATTGTCGAAAGAGAATTGCATTCAATTAATTAATTTCGAGACAAAATTAAAAACAGAGAAAACATTATCTCAATTCAAACTGATTTCTATTAATTTATTTATTCATTTCAATCAAAAATTGTTATTTTATCCCAACATTAATTAAAAAGGATTTTATTTCAATTAAGAAATCACTGTTTTTACTGTAGTTTTACTGTTTTTACAACGTTTTGCCGTAATTTTAAGTGACAGTCAATTTTATGAACACAAATTAGTGACCAATTTCTAGAAAAAAAAGCCAAAAATTTCTCATACAATCAACATCTGGTATAAAACATTATTTATATACCTTGTTAGATTCTTAATACTTAAGATGTAACATAATTACTTTTAATTAACTAAGTATTTATCAAGCAATTTAGAAGCACATTAAACTAATTAGTTGTTGCCTTGTATCATTATTTATTTTAATCCTAATATTTATATTTTACAGAAGTTGACTGCATTTATAAATTTATCGACCTCGAGAAATTTTACCAACTCTAACACAAATGCTACCATGTTTAATTTTCAAATAGTTAATAACTATATTTATGAGCACATTT
>JAQIWF010001873.1:0-10536 GCA_034694965.1 Ceratozetes gracilis
ATTGTTTTTATTTCTTTTATACAAATTTTATACAAGATTATAAGAATTTTTACTTAAATTTTGAGAAATCATAGAATAAGTCATTGATTTACAAAAGAATAGATAATAAAAAGATATAAAATTGTAATGCAATTAGAATTTGCATAAATGTATAGTCCTTTCAATAGAAAGTTAATCAGAATTCGTATTGAATTTATTTGAATAACAAATTTATATTTGAATTGAAAAAGAAATTCATTTAAAGTACTTATAAAAAAAGTCAAAAGAATTTTATTGAGACTTCTTGGAGATCACCGCCATATTTAGCCCTTGAGTTTAAGAGCTTTCAGTTTCTTCAATTTCTTGATCTTGGCCAGTTTCTTGAGCGCGGCCAATTTCTTTAGCTTCTTAATGGCGGCCAATTTCTTGAGTTTCTTAATCTTGGCCAACTTCTTCAAAGCCAAAAGTTTCTTCTTTTTGATGACAACCCCCTTCACTTTGGCAGCTCCCAGGCCAACTCCGAGTTTAGCCAAACCCAGTTTAGCCTTTGCATGGGGAAAGGACTCACAAAGAACAATGAGAACTGTGATAAATACGACCACGAGTAAAAACTTATTCATTTCTTGACTCAAATATGTTTAACTGTTTTTCATTAATGACCGAAACAGACAAACACTTCACCAGAAATGACTTTCTCCACATTATTTTTGGCCTTTTATTTGCTCGATTCTAAACGTTTGACAAGTTTTTGACGAAAAAAAATGAAATAATCCGAAACCATTTACCACAACAAAGACTTCCACTAATTTCACACAATTCTTGTAAACGACTGACTGAATAAAAAAAAGTAAATATGGAAACGAAAAGTTAATAAAAATCAATTTAAATTTCTTGTATTGATTTTCCACTAAACACCTAATCCTATGAATGGCCGGAATTTGGTTTAATATTCATAAGAAGTCAATACTCTATCCGTCTATTAAAGCAATTAATAATATTTTGTAAGGAAATTAAATTCCGAAAACTTAGTATTTTGTGTGTAAGTCTTGCGTGAGTTCTTGCATGTTATTTACATAAAAACAATGTATGGTTAGTTATCCAAATTGATAGCCCTTTCCTTTCATCTAAAGTGCCGTTTGTTTCAGACAATAGTCAACCGGATATTTATGGTTCAGAAGTCAGTTCTGAAATTGTTTTTAATTTTAGGTATAATTTGTTTTAATAATTGAAAACTTTTTGTCCGAAATTCAATCAAAGAAAGAAATTTCAAGTTTATTGACATAAATTCAAGGCTTCCCTCAAATATGTGCTTTTCAGGATAGGAGTCCAAAATAAAAATGCTATTATTCTGTGCTGTAATTCCAATTGATTTTATTGCATAATATCAAGCAATGAGAGGAAACATTGAATTTTTAATAATTTTATTTATATTTAATTACATTTTAAATAATTTTACATAAATTTTATCCAAAAACAATCGCATGAATTGTTTTAAGAGTAAAAGTAAAAGAATTTATAATAGTTTGAAATTTCAATAAAATTATATAAATGTTAAGTGATTTGAAATTTAATTTCTAACTAAAAGACAGGAATTCATAAAAATTGAAACAATGAACAGATCAATGGATAATACATGAGATTTGAGCCAAAAAAATAGCCGATCACTAAGTCTTGAGATTTTATCACTGATTGGGAAACATAACACACCATAAGACAAACGAAAGGATAGTCTAAGAGATGATGTTTGATATGAAACCAATTAATACGTTTAGATAATACGCGGACCAAAGAGAACAGATCTGTTGACCTCATTATTTCTGTTTAAGTTGGGGAAAGCATTCCGCAACTCTTCGGGTACCAAATCCCTGAAGAAAGGCGGTGGTGCTGGTAGCATTGGCATTACTGGTGGACTCAATATTGACAGTAATGGCGGTGAGGGCGGAAGAGCCGGTAATATTAAAGAAGAGGGTAAACCTCTTGTCGCCCAAGACTTTCGACGTTCCAATAGTTTGCGATTACGAAAGGCTTCCTTAAAGACAGTCTTCCACTCCTCTCCTTATTTGAACCACAATTACAAACAATTGATAAAAAGAGATGACTTACCATCGATTCCGCGGTAATAAAAGGCAGGAAAGTATTGTTTGACGAGAATTCTCCACAACTGGTCATCGAGAGTAATGGCCCGCCAGTCGGCCGACACTAAAGCCATCTTAAAAAGCGCTTCAATCGGTAATAACGACAATATTTTGAACTTCAATTCCAGGGGTAAGTCATTGATGGAAGTCGAGAGCAATTCAATCAATTTGATCACAAATCCATTCAATAACTTGTTTTTGATGCAATCAATCGGTTCATTGGTCTTAACCTTAATCTTAACGCTGTCTTCAATAGATTCACAGACAATGGCGTGAATAATGAGGAAGTTATTGCCCATAGGAATGGCCACAACGTCTACATCTGGACACACCTTCTTCTCCCATAATTGAAGCCGAAGAGGTGTCGGACGCATAAAGCGATGGCGAGTAATGATTCGGTGATGGTTTTGGTCACAGTTTTCATCCAAATCAGAGATCAACTTAAAGTCATTATCTTCCAGTAAAGGAAGTAATGTTTGTCTATATATTTCTGTCGGACTCTGTCTTAAAGACATCACTGATTTGCTGATCCACTCATTCAATGTATTATTGAAATCAATTGCAAGAAGTAATCATCACTTTATGTAATCATTTGTTTATGTGATGTAAAAGTCATTCAATCATATGATTACGTCTTCACTTCACCACAAATAATGTCCATTAAATCCCATAAATATTTGTGTCCATCGATTCGGCAAATTATTAAACGTTTTCTTTGAATTATATATTGATCGCAATATTTCTCACAAATAACGTCCAGATATTAGACAAGAATTCATATAATATTCAATAGAAAATATGAATGAGTTTTAAGACATTATTTATTGCCTTAAGTAATAAAAAAGGGATTGTTTTGATTGTAATGAAAAAATTTTAAATAAACAAAAGTGTAATCGACTTAAAACGTGTGTCAGTTTAAAGTGCTTTCAAACAAATTACCAAGATAATCTTCTCATTAATTCCTATGCAACCAAGCTGGATTTGGACAAGATTCAATTGATCGTCATATATGACCGTCAGTTTGACATTTCTTTAAATTCCGTCTCCAAAAAGTGATGAAATCTGAGAGATCTGCCAAAACCTCTTTATCTGAGAACCGCACCCAATGTTGAGATAATTTAATTGTCATTCAATTGATTTTGGATTCATTGGTCACAAACTTATTGCACAAAACAATGAAATCATTTTTAAAGCATTTGTTTTGTTTGATCCAAATATTGACTGCAATTCCGTTCATAAGCTGTGAATTATTCACAGCTTTAGTCCATTTGGAAAAACTATTAAATACCGAAAAACTAATTGTCGGCTCATTAGAGGAATATCTGATATCAGAGGAGCAAAGATTGACTCAATTGCGACAACTGTCCAAACATTACTCAGACTTACACTCAATCGCCTCCAAAGACGTCAACTCTTATCTCTCGAATCCAATCAATGCCTATCTTCTGGTTAAGAGACTGACCACTGATTGGAAACTCGTTGAGTTTCTCATTAATTCAGAGAAGAAGCAGATAATAGAAGTGTTACATCAAAACGAGACGTTTCCGTCAGCAGAAGACTTATCAGGTATAGTATAGTATATTCAATAGTATAGTATATATCATTGAATACACATTTCATTAACGAGCGATAACTTAACGAAATTGACGTCAAATTGAGATAATATTTGTTTTGTTTTTAATGCTTTCAAACGATTAATTATTTATATGACTTAAGGGGCGGCCGAAGCTCTGCTCAGACTTCAGGATACCTATAAGTTGGACACCTCTTCATTGGCTGACGGATTGATTTTAGTTCGAGATATGAGAGGCTATAATAAAGAGCAGACAGGACTGGAACCGCCACAAACAAGAATGTCTTTGACGGCAAACGACTGCTTTGAATTGGGACGACAGGCATATGTCAATCAAGACTACTATCATACTGTCCTTTGGATGCAGGAAGCATTGGACAGACTCGAGAAAGAAAAAGGAGTCACAAACACAGATAGGGTCACAATTTTAGAGTACTTGGCTTTTGCCACATACCAGAGGGGAAATATCAGACAAGCGCTTAAATTAACCCATCAATTGCTTGAGTTATCTCCAGACCATCCCAGAGCTTATGGTAATGTAGAGTACTATGAGAAGGAATTGAACCAGGTCAAAACAAACAAGAAAAGAGGTGATGACGGAGATGTACCCCTCGATGAGGCAATTGTTGAGTCACGCAATTCGTGGTCTGTTGAGGAGACTGAACGCCAATCATATGAGGCGTTATGTCGGGGAGAGAAACGTCTGTCCGACAGAATTGAGTCGACATTAGTTTGTTTTCATTTAAATACAACACAAACACCTTTCTTGAGATATATGCGGATCAAAGTGGAGGAGGCCTTTAAAAAGCCTCAAATTGTTGTATTCCATGAATTCCTATCGGATGCAGAGATAGAAGTGGTCAAGACTTTGGCCGAACCCAAACTAAAGCGGGCGACAGTACAGAACTCTGTCACCGGCAACTTGGAGACAGCAAAGTATAGAATCTCTAAGAGTGCCTGGCTCACTAATAGAGAGCATCAGGTCATTCATCGAATCTCCCAACGCATCAGTGATGTCACCGGATTAGATCTGTCCACCGCTGAAGAACTTCAAGTCGTTAACTATGGAATCGGTGGTCACTATGAACCCCACTATGACTTTGCCAGACGTGAAGAGAAGGACGCCTTCAAGTCATTGGGTATGTCTTCTCATTACAACCATAACGTCAATCATTTTTGTGTTCTCTCTGTCTGTCTCTCAAACTGTTGGCAATTAATTAAAATTATTTGGAAATTCATTAGAAATGAAATGTTAATCATTTGTTATGCTTTGATCATTCATTTTCATAGATAAGTTATCATATTTCCCGTAATATTTGTAAAATGTAGTAAAATTTACATTTTGCTCAAAACAAACGAGGGTTAGATTAGTAGCATGCACATTATGAACAATCGTGGAAATTATAAATTTCTTTTTTAAAGTGGTATTGAATTTTGAAACTGTTTCTCAAAAGTGTTTATATTTAAAGTTGTTTACTTGTATCTTGCATAATTGCATAATCAAGAAGAAAGAATTGTAAACAAGGGTTGTATTATATCCACAACATTTAGAAAATGCTTTGAAACTTTCATTTCGATAATGACGTCACGGATTTTTTTTACACGTTCTCCACGAGTGAAGACTGTCTAAGACTCAAATGTTTATTTGATTTTTGCACTTTTTGTTGGGGTTAATCATCACATGCCTTATATATTCCACTTTATGTCGACCCATCAATTGCCTTGAATTGTGAGGAGACGGTCCAAACAGTATATCAAATGTTTGATCGAAGGACAACATAACTCACATATTATGTATTCCAAGTTATTCTCTCCAAATCACAGTTTAAACAAATCTAATCTTCACTTTTAAATAAATTATCAGTTCTTTGAAAAAAAGTTTCACTGTTTAAAAGTTGTTATGATGAGCAAGGAGATTCTAGCTAAGCAAACAGCTCTTGACAATTTTGCACACCAAATGAATTGTAGATTAATGGATTAAAATAGTGAATTTATAGACATAACCCAATTTGGACGATAAGTACCAAGTTGGGTTTAATGCATTACAACTGAAACAGTGGTAATCACTCTTATCTCATATGAAATTCAGTTTTTCTCTGTTTTCAATTTTTTCAGTGATAGTGTTTGGACTCTAATTTTTGATTTCTGGTTTGAACTGCTTTTTGGTTTAATGAGAATTATTGTTGACTCGATTCACAACTAATTTATTTATCCGATGAGAAACTAATCAAAATATTTACTCAATTAGCAGTTCATCAAAATTGAATCCATTTTTTAGATTTGCAAATGAAATCACTTTTTATTTATAATTAACTTAATATTAGAAAAACTTTTAAAAACATTCGATAAAAAGATCTGAAATAAGACTAAATGTTATCTATTTTAGGAACGGGTAATCGCATCGCCACGTGGTTGAACTATATGAGTGATGTGGAGGCTGGAGGGGCCACTGTCTTCCCTCAGTTGGGTGTATCTGTTTGGCCGAAGAAGTCTACGGCAGCCTTTTGGTATAACTTACATAAGTCGGGCGACGGTGACCTATTGACCCGACATGCAGCCTGTCCTGTTCTCGTCGGCTCCAAATGGGTTTCTAACAAATGGATTCACGAAAGGGGTCAGGAATCTCGAAGGCCGTGCGGTCTCAGAATAAATGAGTATAATGTGGTTCAAGAAGTCTAAGGCTTTGAGTCAAAGAAATAGTCATTTTTTAGATTAGTTTACAAATTATTTACAAAATGAGTGCCAATTATTCAGAAATGAGGCCAAACTTGTATTTTGAGCTCAACGGACACTGTCCTCGAAAAGCGCCGACAATTTTCCATTTGGTTTATGAACAAAGTCTGGAACTCATTCTAATCAAGGCTCTGGAAGGCACCGGAGTCGAGGTCTGGACCTAACATTGGCTATGTTTTTGTAAATTTTCGATATAAATCGCTTTAATGTTTTTTAAGAGTTCCTAAACGTGTGCTCTGATAACCAAAGGAGCACTTCATGCGGCTTATGATTTATTTATCAAAAGACAAATTATAATCAATTTCTTTGTGAATAAACAATAATTAAACCAAAGTTTTAAAAGTTTTTTCGATTTATGTTTATTTAAAGGAAAAATTCCCTGACTTTTGACTGGACTTAAGACAAGTCATGTTATATTAAGACGTTTCTAGAAAACAAAAGTCATATCTTTTTTTATGACCCGAAAAATGGTGAAAAGCAAAACACAACACATCAGTGATAATGAACTTATGGTATAATTCCATAAATAGATGATTTTTGTACTCTAATTACAAAAAGTATAGCTCTATATCTCTATTTATCTACTCTTACATTCAATTTGAAGAGTAATGTCACTGACAGTTGACTGTCACCTCTTTTGACGCCTTCCATAGAATATTCGTTGAATATTTATGTTTGAATTTTAATATCACAATATTTTTCAAATTTATTCGATAAATTCTAAAATTATATTAACCTTTTTCGGGGTATTTAACCCGTTTTATAATTTTGAACCGTTCTATCAATTGATAATAAGAGGCAAATAATCTCTCAGTCATAATACTAGTGATTAGTTCTCAAACTTATCAATAAAAAAAGGTCTCTCAAAATCTTGAATTTGTTTTCACTCAATGCTATGAAAATAAAAAAAATATGAAAAGAAAGGAAAATATTTTCGTATTATTATCTTTTGAGAAGACATTGAATTTCAAGTATTTTTATATTTAAATATTTGAGATAATAGTTGTTTAGCCATAGTTTGGTCTCAATTGGGATCCAAGAAGTGTCTCACGTAATACACATTTAAATGATAAAAGAGAAACCCTCTTATCTCCCAATATATACATAAATATACAAAATAACCAATGTTATCCCAGTGTTATCCCAATGTTTTAGAACTAAGTTCTCGCACGGGTTAGACCTAACAGTACAGAAGTTGTGCAAAATGCCAACAAATTGGTTTATAAATGTTTTTAGATTCTGATTAAAATTGACATTAAATTACAATTAAAGGAGTTTTATATTCGTTGATGACTTTGACACGAGTGGCTGACAGGGCTCTGACTGGGGCTCTAACAGTGACTTATGGTTATCCGGTTTAGGGCGACGCCGACAGTGTTTTGAACTAAAACTTTCTCAATAACTAAAGCGAACCAAAATTAAAATTGTTATCAATTTAATAACAACCGGATAAAACAGGAATGTGTTTAAAGACATATGAGTGGCGCTACTGAGCGCCGACGAGACTCGACATAACTGTGTATAGTCTGTGGGATCCCTATATTAATGAGTTTGACTGAGAACTCACTTCAATTGCTTTCTAAGAGCGTTGACTACAGAAAGAAAAGTTCAAATCAAAAGTTTTCATCAATTAATTAAAGAAAAAGTTTTCGAAATGGGTTTCGATGTTTCGAGATTTTATGGCAAAGTTCACGAAGACATCATTTGTCCCATTTGTTTCGGGGTACTCGACAACCCCTATGAAGTAGAGCCGTGTGGACACATCTTTTGCGAACAATGCATAAGAAGATGGATTGAAACCCCATTGTTTGGTCCATCTACCTGTCCCATTGACAGGAACGAGATTTCACACACCAAAGTGAGACCGGCCCCCAAATTCCTCTACAGTTATTTGAATCAAATGCCAACAAAATGCGAATACGCTTCCGAGGGATGCATTGTCTCCGTCAGACTCGAAGATATTGCCAAACATAGGGCTCAGTGTGCACTCAATCCGTCCAAACCAGTCAAATGTCACCGCGGATGTGGAGTTAAACTTCCTCCCAAATTGCTCCTGCAACACAAATGCACAGTCGACCCCTGTCAGGACGCCATTGTCTGGAATGACATCATCGAAGACTCAAAACTTGCGGTCAGAAGAAGAAGTTATGAACGCTATCAGAGAAGAAGTCCTCTAAGCGTTGCCGTCAAAAGTATTTGGAATGTCGTAAATAACTGGTTGGCTGACCCCAGAGTCCACTCCAATTAAGAATAAGAAAGACTTCTCTCAATTTTATCGCAACTTATTGTCAAACAATAAATAAAAACTCATAAAAATTGGTTCATCTGATGATCGAATTGTTTCCGAATTTCACTCATTAAAGCATTTCATCCAAAGAATGCATTTTTAACTTTAAAAGTATTCGACTCTAGATTTGAATCTGAAATCCTTTTTACTCTCCATTTGATGGCATACCTCATATGAAATATTCATTTTTACAATTTTCTAAGAATTTTCCCATTTTTTCATCGATATTATAATCAAATGATTTTCACTGATTTTATGTTAATTTATTTTTTATATCAATAAAACAAAGAATTAAAGTCTAAATGAAATGAAATTTCTTTAAAAAATAGAAGATTCTGGATGATTAGGAAAATGTTACTTAAACCTTAAAGCCTCGCGCCAATTATCTAAACTTTATCTGATCAAGCCAAGTCTCACGAACACTATACTTCTGAACCAATCCTATTCTGAACTCCTTAAGATCCAAGAGTCAGAACATATCTAAAACTGATAAGAAAAGATTCACAAAGAACATATGATATCTGGGAGGGGAAGGGGTAAGCCAAAAGAATATGATTTCAGGGGAATGGTCAAGTACTTATGTACGTACTGAAGAGATAGTGTGGAATATAATTGGTTAAATAAAGAGTTTAAAGTATTCATAATTGGATGGGTATCTGTCAATTTGTTACATACTATTTCATAAGAACACTACATTATGGGGGCCTTGAATTTGGTCAAAAGAGCGTACATTAGTATTATCGCTAATTAATTAGATATGAGATTTAAATAATAATAAAGAAGTTATAATCAAAAAGACAAATATTAGGAAAAGACATGATTTGGTATAATTAAACTTCACTGGATATTACTCGCAGTTATTGGACTTCTTTTGTTTCTCTCGTTATAACAAGTATTCATTTGTTCTCAAATAGTTAAAAGTCAATAATACGTAATGTTTTATATCTGAAATTAATTTCATTTTTGGACATTGGATTGATTTCAAAACATTTGTTTAATTTGATTGAAATGATAGCAAACCTAATGAGTGATAATTGTGAGCACTTCTGCAAAATTATTCAATCAATCCTTCATTTTCGTCATTCGCTTAAATTCAATGAAAATCAATCAAAAAATAGTTTTTGAAATAATCTTAAAATGATTTGAAAAACAGACTATTTTTAGTTAATACTTTATTGCCAAAAATAATTGAATAAGCAAGGTCATCATATCTTAATTGTGATGAAATTTGTATACCAAACTATTCGAGCAAAACATGTTATTAACATTGAATATTGTTTGAGAAACAAATAATAATTGGTCAAGGGGAAAGGCCATTCTCACTTTATCAATAAACTTTGGGATAGACCATCTTGCTCGTTTATATAGTAGCACTTAGTTATCTGCAAATCTGATCACTTAATTTGAATCTCAAATAAACGATTCATAAAATGTGACCAAAAAATAAACGAAAGTGTTTTCTAAGAAATGATGCCAAACATCAAAACCTCTTTATCTCCGAATTATTCACTGATTTTCTTCAAATAAGTTTCCAAATCAATGGAATCATTCATAAAATGTGAGATATTTAGTATTAAATCCCATTTATGTTCGGTATTTACACCAAAATTTTCCGCCAAAACTCAGTCTATTTGGCGACACTTCTCAGGCCTTACTTCCCGACTGTTATAATCAATTGGCATCACTTTTTTTTAAAAATATATGGTAGAAATTGTATTAATATGATAAACTTCTTAAGCAATAATTTATAAGTTAAAACTTGAGTTAAGCATGAAAAACTTACAAAGGTGATTTAAATTTGGAAATACAATAATAATTATTATTAATAA
>JAQIWF010001874.1:0-10534 GCA_034694965.1 Ceratozetes gracilis
TCTCAAACCTCAGGGGGGTATCCGCGTTTACCCCCCCCCCCTATGGTCAGCCCTGCCTAACAGTATATACTCATTTTAAAAAGCCATAACCAAAGAATACAAACTATTGATTTATCTTGAAGAAAAAAGATCAATCATGGTGAAATCACTGGCTCTTCAAAGAATAAAAGAGAGTTAATTTAGTTAAACCATAAGAGAATTAAGAGTAATGAGAGTTATTGTCCTCTCGTTTATTGAAAGAGTTTATTGTCTGGAGAATAGAAAATAATTTCGTGATATTCTTTCATAAATCAATTGAGTTGAGGACATAGTAGAGTGGAATCACTGTTACTCTTAGCAAAAGAGAGGAGAAAAGCAATTTCTGTTCAACTCTTGTATTGCAAACAATTAAGTGATGAATGATTAAGAATTGGATAAAGTTTTGGTAGTTTTACAAACATTTGTTCAAATCAAATAAAACCACACATTAGGACAATGGTCTGCACTTAAACACACGTTTCAAACACTTCCTTATCAATAATGTATTGATTCCTGGAAAGAAGTGCAGAGAAATGTGGAAATGCTCTTTTTAACTAGCTATTAAATTGAGGAATTCATACGACGGCTAATGATAATTAAGGGAATCACATGTGACTCCATGGTATCGATTAGGTGTTTGTGTGGAAGTGTTGTTACGTTGAATATTTGATTAGTGTTTTTGTGCAAAACATCGCAACTCTTTTGTCTTTACAAAAGCGATACAATCGCTTCACTGTTGGCCAAAAACTTGAGATAAAATCTCTTTCAGATAATTAATCATAAGTCAGAGTAATATCTCTTCGGATGGTTTCAGTCAGATATGGACTGATTTATCGAAAATAACTGACAGAACAGTGCTTCCAATAGAGAGTGTCATTAATCACAAACTAACACACAATTAATGGCAAAATACTCACTACTTTACAATACACTCGATTAGAATCAGACAATCAGCTAATGAAGAATTGCACAGAATATCACAAATAGAGTCTTTCCATTGGAATACCACACAATTCAATGGAAACGATAATTGGATTATGAATTCATTGCGTTTTTATCATTTATGTTGTGAAATAAAATTCAATTAAAAGTCCGATAAATATCTGTTTTGTGGGCAAAATCGAAAACTGGGAACAAATAGTGGTTACGAAAGCACACAAACAGACTGTTTGTGAAACAATTTGATCGCTTCAATGGTATTCAATTGAATTCTGGCTTCTCTTCGAGTCTAATGTTTTGATCGATTATATAATTTGGTTGTGAACTCACACTTCACTTATTCCGACTTTTGATAAGAAAAAGACAAATAAAAGTCAAAACTCTTCCATTTCATACGCTTCACACACTTCTCTCATTAATTAGTTTTTCATTTATATTCTGTCATTAAATCCTAATTATAAAAGAGAGTATTCAACAGTCAATTTGAAACAGGAATAAGATTCGCATATCTTTGCAACAGATAATTAACAGGAAATAGTGCTTGAATTAGGGGTCCTAATCGGATCCCTTGGGTACCTTGATCCTTAGTGTCCCTTAAGGGATTCGGAAGTCCATAACGGTATTAGGCAATAAAAAATGCAATTCTTTAATAAAGATTTCAATCAAAGGATAGATCTTTAGTCTCTGACAAAGAGTGAAATTATCACAACTGAAAGACATGTGTCAGTAATACTGACTCAGTATGTATATTAAGTTGTTAGTCGATGCGCAAGATCTTATTTATCTAACTCACTTTCACTAGCAATTAGAGACCAAGAAAGGGATGCCAAAATAGAGAAAATCCCTACCGACTTTTTCTATGGAACGGAACGGGAGTGGGAGATTTGTTCAGGGAATAAGGGAACAGGAGTGAAATTTCTGCAATTTGGAAAGACTAGTTTGAATATCTTGTGCTCCGTTTCAATGGCTATTTGTGTGAGGAATCGATTAGGAGAAGAATTTTCACTTTTAGTTTGATGATAATGTGAACGAATTTTGTTGTTTTCCTCTCCACTCCACTATTATTTTACACAAGAGTCGAGTCGGGGCTCAAGTTTTATAGGACTGTATGTCTAATGTTGTGTAATGTGGACTAACTTTGACTTTCAAAAGTCATATATCAATATTAAGAGCACAACAGAAAGCAATTGAAAAGTTTTGTATCCATTCCCTGAATGCCTGAGTACTGAATGATGAGAATTATTGTATTTTATAAACTCTATAAAAACCTTTTTGGTCTGACTTTTATAGACTCGGAGCTAAATCTCCGCACAATTTCTATGGCAGAGAAGACTTTCACATAAATTGTAATCTTTTTTATTCCAAAGCCTTTTCTCAATGAACTCAAAATCTAATACAATATGAATATAAAGAAAAAGTTATAAAAATATTTTACACTTATTTTGAAAATATGTTCGGTAATCAAAATTAATGGTATCCTTTGGTATCCTTTCCAAAGAAAATTATCTCTTCCATCAAAATAGCGTTTTCTGTTAATTTACAAAATGCTTTTTGAAATATTCCTCTGACTTATTATTCATTGCATACGAAACATATGAATAATAGATTAATTTGTAGTCAAATATTTTCAACAAAAGACTATTTCAAAGACTATTTTCAAATTCGAGTGGAATTATTCGGCGATTAGTTTAGCGCTGAGAAAAGGGAAGAAATTTTTCTTTAAATTTGATTACTTTGTATGAAAAAATACTTTAGAGGAACAATAAACTAAGAATTATTAGAATTGCAAGAAAATAAAAGAGAAAATTTAGTGGAAAACCTTTTTTTCAAAAGAATATTATATTACGAGAAGAGAAAAAGTGGAGAAAAAAGAGGAGAAAAACTCTAAGAGAATGAAAATTGGATGAAAGGCTTTGTGAGAGGAATGCGCAGAACTCAGCCTCTGTTTGTGTGATGCCTCTGATAGAGTCATACCTTTGACTACAGCACAACACAACACATATTCCTCTCATCTATTCGTTGTTGAGCCGCATCTCAGTCTCTATCGGAGGCTCTTTACATAACTCTCATATTCTGTGTTATTATTAATATTAGACAACAATTTGTGTGAACGCGTTGTCTCAAAGACATCAATGAAGTGATATTCAAGTTGTTTACTATTGGACATTACTTTTCCACTATTACCTGTGCGAAGACACTCTTGAGAATCACTTGAAAATGTCTTCAAGTTTTCCAAAGCATTTTTGTTTTCATCGGTTCGTTAGCTTTTTGTGTGCAGTGAGTATAATATTTGTTGAAACATTCACTACTATTTACTATACGAATGCCTCTCCACTCGAACCCTACTATTTCTTTCGTATATTTTGCGATCGATATTTGTTTTATTTGTGTTTCAAAGCTTTTACACTATCGGAGAGCGCCGGTGAACACTATCGGAGCCCTTGTATCAGATACTCTTAATTCAATTTTCTATTATTTGTTGAGTTTCTCCCAATCTTTTGTTGCTTTTCTCGGGTAATATTAAACCTGAAGAACAATCAAACGATAATTTGAAGACATTATTCATGATATCTGAGCACTGAATGACTCTTTTGTTCTCAAAACAGATTAACAAAATGAGCCGAACATTATTTCATGAATAAATAGATACTCTAATAAATTGGAGAACTTTATTGCACTAATTAAGCGAATAAATAAGCAGGGCTAATTCTCATTTATATGTATTCTATTAAATTATGGGAATTCACACAATTTTATATTGAATTCCAGAGAATTTGTCCAAAAATTTTAGTGCAATAAAAGAGTCGATTAGTTTTGAGTCCAGAAATTTTATTGACTCTATTTGTAGGCGTTTTCCAACACTTTATTGCTATTTATTCTATATTTTATTATTAAGTTTGGAAATAATGCCTCAAATATTGTCATAAATAATAGGATAAAATTCTAAATGGTATGGAATGTCGCTGCAAGTGATTACCAAGATTAGTGGATCAACATTTTTATAACAAACTAGCGATTGTTTTTAAGAAATTGTTTTTAAACCAGATGAATTATATGAGATCCGAGTTAAACCCATCAAATCTTAGTATGAATTCTGGGCTCCTATTCTGTGCTCTTTATTGTGACTGTTATATGGCTTTTTGCTCTGAATAATGTCTTTCCCTCAAAACATCGCTGAAAGGCAAAGCAGTGAAATCTATGCTAATTAATCATTATTTGTAGGCATTCCTATTCTTCCTATTATTCTAACCCAAAGAGTTTGCCCTCAATTCGTGATGCGATTGTCTTATCCTTAGTTTTAGCCATAAGTTAGTCTTCGGTCGTAAATATTCTGTGAGTTTATTAATACCCAAAATAATTGTCTGGAAAATTGAATGAATGTCTGGTAATAACCGTTAAGTAAAATATCTATATTTTATATCTAGTTATTGATCATCGGCTCATTCGTAGTGATTATTAAAAAGGACTGTCGAGCACTTCCACTGCCAACCGATGACAAACTGTGGTCAAAGATTGCCACTAATTATAGCTTTATGGAGGACTTCATTAACCACTTTTACGACACAATACAAATCTATCACATAATAGTGATCAGCGCCGATGTAATCCTATTTCTATTAGCTTTCATTAATATCGCGCCCTCACAGGAAGACCTCAGATTCGGATTCCATCTACTCGTGAGTTGACTATAAAAAGGGATAATTTTATGACATTATCAGTGAATCGTATCTCAAAGGCATTCATTGTTATTCAAATTGAAAATCCCTTCCAAACAAAATCGATTCACAATTCAATTATTCCGGTTTTGATTCAAAACTTTTCTCAAATTTGCTTTTTTCCCTCTAATGGTATGACACGCAAACAAAAGGTGATCATAATATTGGGCGGAATAACTCTATTGACATCATATGCCTCATATGTGGCGTTTCAGATGCCGTGTCATTCGCAGCCCCGGGAAGACAAACATAACTCTGGCAAACCTCTAGCATATCCTCATATCCCAAACAGCAAAGATAAAAATCCTGTTAACGCTTACATAGAAGAGGATATACTTATGTTAGCCGTCACAGCGATGGACGGCTTCGCGGCCTTCCTCTTCTTCTTAGCCACGGTCATCTTATGTGTCGACGCCAGAGAAGAGGCCATTCAGGACGAGTATGTGGCCAGAGTCAGGTCAAGTATATACTAGCATTCGGCGCATATTTTGCACACATTTTCCATACATTACATTAGAGACGAGTTTTCAATTGAAATCACAGTATTTTGATTGAAAAATCGATTCTCACTTTTTGCCCCTCATTTCAAACTCAACATTGAATAAAATGATCAAAAATTTTTACGAACAAATCATTTGAACTCAAGGCAAACATATTAGATGCATGGCTACAGAGCTCACACTGAGTGTGGCTGTGCAAGTTCACATTAAGGATGAAACTCCAAAGCTCATTAATTAGCTGATTTGAAACTCATTAATTATTGAACTGCAAAGTATCCATGTCAAAATTCATCAAAAGCTGCTAATCAGGCGCACTATTTTTGAAAGTGACCTAGACGTTGAGCACAGGCACAATCAGTATGGGTTTTATATCCAACTCTATGTGAAATAAAGGCTAAATAATTGCTCAAAAGATCTTAAATTAATTATAATTGTAAAGCGGATATTCCTTTTAGTCATTAAATATGAGAGTTTGTATTCAATTATTCATTCGTTTCATTATTGAGTATTTGATCCTGCTTCTTTATGACTAACTCCAACATTAAAATTAGATAAATTGATGTAAGACTTTGTAGGCATCGCTATATTACGAGTATTTCCTTAGAATTTATGTTCAAAACAGATTCAATTCAATGATTTATACCAAAATTTATCATTTATTGACTTATATTACATAAGTTCTATCCATTTGAGTGTCGCCATAGCGGCAAAGGCACAGTTCAGAGCCACTGGCGTTTGGATCAGTCTCTAAAGAATGGCTAAAATGAGTCAATGGATTGAAAGTCATCTAATTTATGTCAATGAATAATCGACTCCATCATTGACTATACATAACTATCTTGACTATCCATTACTCTCATACTATCCTCACTATTCCTACTATCCTTGCTCATTGTACTTACTCATTCGAATGAGGTTCCGCTCTATTCGATGTCGCCATTCTTGTCAGCCTTTCCAGACCCGTGTGCCTCTCATTGAGTGCTGTTAATTGCAAGTGTAGTGATAATGAATGACTTAACAAATGTGAAAGGACATCTTGAACAAACTTAGACGTCAGTGCAGTCACGCCACAAATGGGTTTACCTCTAAGTTATTCAGTTTGTTCTCTCAATCAATCCGTTTATGTAATTATTAAACAAATATTCAAAAGTAATCAAATGTTTGTTATATTAATCAGAAATTAATTTTTTAATATTTATTGATTTTATTATTAAAACAAAATTCTTGTAATGAGTTTATAACAAAAAACTGTTGAATAAAAAAATTGTTGCAAACGTTTCATAAAATAATTTATTGGTTTAATAAAAAATACATAACTTTTTAGTAATATTTCGGCACAAAAATAGAGATTTAGAAGTGATTTAATTTCTAAGAAAATAATTTAAGGGATAAATTGTAAAAATATTGAAAGGACTTCAATGAATTGCTGATCAATACATTGATTCCTTTTATTGCAATCAATTATCCCTTTTTGTTCCACTTCTTTGACAATACTATGTTTTGAGCTATAAATTCGACTAAATTATGGCTTTTCACACAAAACAACATAAAAACACAAATTTTGTGTTTTATAGACAGATAAGTATTATTTGCAAAATACTCCTCTATTCTCACAATAATCATCACATTTTGGTACTTTATTCACTTGAAGTGCATTGCTCAATTGCTCAATTGTTGCTCAATTGCTGAGTTAATCTAAATGTTGCATGATTCTCTTAACATTGCAAATATTTTATCGTTGCATTTGAATGGATGTATGAAAAATGAATGCTTTTCATTGAATACTTGTGTTGACATAGGATTGTGATTAAGAACTATAATCTCTGTTTAATCTGTTGTCGAAGGGATTGTATAACATTTGGTAAGTGATGAATGGATGAGTGATTCCGATCTGACCGGTCATACTGTGCCTAACATAACATATACGTTGTGTTATGACATTAATATTGAGTAACAGTGGGTCAGAATAAAGTGAGTTACCCGTAAATACTTGTATAGCGTTAACTGCAATGAGATATCTTGTGATTCATGTGATTCTTAGACTTTGTGTAAATGATATTTTGCTCGCTTACTGACCACAAACCAATTTCAATGAAAGGGTAAGGCCTTCAATAGTTCAATCTATGGCCATAAAAGCAAGTATTGCGTAAAAGTTTGAGACGAATAAAAATCTCAATAAAAGTAGTGGATTGTCATCTTATTTATAGCCCGGAGTAGTCTAAGGAATGACAGCTCATATCAACCCAAACTCTCTAAATGTAATTTTCTCTCCGATCAAATAAAGTCTAATAAAACGCTAGAATTTCCAAGAATTACACTAAAAGAGTGTAAATAAGAATTTTAATCAATACTACTCTCTCTTGAAATGAATGGTTTGGCCAATGATAGGGACCTTCTGTTCGTATTTCCATAACAATCAGTGCTTTAAATTCAGTGATTGTCAGAAGTGGTCAATAATCTCATGTTTTGTGTTTTGTGAGATCTGAGCGCAGATTGTTTCACATTTGAGTGATTACTTCGATGGGGTCGACACTGATTTTCTTATCCTTTTTCTTTGCTCTTCGGGGAAATCTAAGTCTTATTGGGTTTGCTTTGATTACGAGCACAAATAGGGCTAAAAATCTATAGTTAATTACTTGAAAGCTTAATATCGCAGTATTGACCCAAAATTTCTTTACGTCCGTTAAACGCATTTGATAGAGGATTGAGGAAATATAACCGTCCGGACACCTATCAAAGCCATACACCAGAGTTAACATCATTTCAAACGTCTGTTTAACGAAAGAGATATGAGTTATCCCTTGAATTTCTTCCGGTAGCTCTTCGAGCGGCGCAAAGAATCCGCAGAGCATTATATTAACCAAATATAAGCCGACGGACATCACAATTGCCAACTTATCGTTGGAATTGGCGATTATGCCGATCGTAAAGCCCAGTCCTTGCGAGCATAAGACGCCTGCAGTGAGTACTACCAAATAACTAATATATCTGAACTCCTCCTCGATTTGGTTATTCAGTTTGTATACAATCACTGTATAACAGAATGAAATCAGAAGACTTAACGGTAGCTCAACCACATTCTTGGCCCAATAGTAAGAGGCTGTGCTATACCAACCTGTCGGTCAATGCAAACTTAATTAATTTTGATGACCTCTCTTTTGCTCTCTCTTCTGAATAATTTATTTCCTTGTTTATAGTCTTTTGTTAATCTCATCTCACAAATAGCAATATTTGGATCACATTTCACAACACATTAAACATTGAGTTTTATTATTACACAAACATTAAAATGAAATCTCTTTAATTGTCTGAATATTTTCAGTTAATCTGAATGCAGAGACGGACAGTTGTTATAGAATTAGTTTCACATCAAAACCATACAAAATCTCTTTTGGTTTAATTGGAAAACTAAAAAAAATAGACAATACTTTTGGCACTTTCACCCTCTGGGCTCTCTATGCGACCAGAATTACTACTCATTTGTATAGCGTTTTGCTAAAAAACTTGATTTCATTTTGAAAATACCCTAATAGTACCTGAGCTGAATTGCACACTAATTGGAAGACGTGAGCGCCTCTTATATTCTCTTATGCTTTGAATACTTAATGTTTTATTCTCTTCACAATTAAAATAAGTGCAAAGAGTAAGCATTTGTTAAGTAATTAAACTGAAATTCATACCATTCTTATGTTCGTTGAGGAATACTCTGACTTCAGATGTGAATATCAAAGTAGTGGCCACAGTCGTCAAGAACTGTACCAAAATTCCAGCGAAAAACTGAAGCCTAAGATTTTGAGATAAGAATGATTCCTCTTTGAGTGCTTCCACTGTTTTGACACAACTCGTAATATTGGGTTTAATCTCAAAACTGAAACATCCGTCCGGTTTTCCGACATCTTTGTTATAGAGTTGTGTGATTAAGACCCCCAAACTCGTAAAGAATATGAACTGAATAACCATTGCTTTCCATTGAGAGCGGAATGAATAAGTGATTGTTCTCTGAAACAAATACCACATCCGGAGAAGACTGAATGCCGGGGACCGGTGCCGAATGCCTTTCGGAGACAACTTTCCGTTGGCTACGCATTTATATCGTAAGGCAGTCCTCTGTTTTACGAAGAGATTTACCAAACGGCTCACATTCTCATCATTTTTTGAGGCAACTTTGAGAAGGACTTCAATCGGCACTTGATTTTCATTGCATTCAATTTCAGCCATTCTTAAGTGTTCTCTTAAATCCAGTGGCGGCCCCTCATAGACACAATGTCCTCCTTTAGCCAAAACATACAATTTGTCGAAAAGCATGAGTACATCACTATTTGGCTGATGAATACTTGTGACGATCGCTATATTGTGTTTTCGCGTCACTTCTCTCAGACATTGCATTACCTGAATATTGTCATCAAATCAATAAATAATTTATAGGTTTTGCTATCAGTTTATGTTTTCATACAATTTCTGCGGCATTGCTGTCCAGACCACTGGTCGGCTCATCAATGCATAATAGGTTAGGTTTACGGATAGCAGTCAACTCCAGAGCGATGACTATACGCTTTTGTTCGCCACCACTGCACTTCTCAACGGGAGTGTCCTCTATATCGTTGAGCATCAAATCTGACATTAATTTTCTTGCGTTGCTTTTGTGATCTATATCTTCCTCTTCGTCCGCATTCTTCAACTTTGAGGCATATTTAAGGGATTGCAATGCAGTCAAGCCTTTCAATAGATGTTCGGACACATCTTGTACTATAAAACAGGACCGAATGGCTCTGTGAGCGCTCAGATAGATATCGGTGTTTCTATCGATACCACTCCTCGTGAGGCCATTAATACACTTGAGGAGCGTTGACTTCCCAGCACCAGAAGGACCCATCAATGCATTGAGTGATCCAAAATCAATAGAACCACTGATCTCATTGAGAATTGGTTTCGGTTTCTTGAATAACACGGATCGACCGTAGAATTTAAGGTCAATCCAAGCGATGGCCAACTTATTAACCATAACACCATTGGAATTATTTTGTTTTCCATTACTTCCATACTCTCCACTCATTCTGCGCCTCATCATTGAGCCAACATCTGATCACACATTATATAGATTTAGGATAAAAATCGATATATCTTTAACTCTTACACAAAGACTTCAAAAGTGAGAAAATTATTTCGTTTCAACTAATAGTTTGACTCAATTTTAGACATTCTATTGATTCTATAAATATTTCCCAGAATTGATTGAAATTTGTTTACTGAAAAACATACAATTAATGTCAAATAAGTCTCAATTCATAAAATATCCGAAATATGTCGGATGTGACATAAAACACATTATATTCACTTTTAATATTAAATAAATATGATTAT
>JAQIWF010001875.1:0-10533 GCA_034694965.1 Ceratozetes gracilis
ATAAATTTTATTTTGATATAATAATAATAAACTTTGGAAACAAAATTGTACTTGATAAATAGTTCTTTCAAGGATTGGGGTAAACATAATCTCATTTATCAGTGACGTTCAGGAAGATCTCCTAATAAATTATATTTTACCAAGATTACGAGTCAAACAAATGGGATTCTCGGATATTTTAAATATACAGTTTCCTGTAATCTAGGAAATCATAAACATTAGGAATTTAGAGAATTTTACAGTAATTTAGTGCCTTTTTCATGTCTATACTGAAAAATTATTTCCTTCTTCAGAATCATTTTTACTTCCATTAAATCTACTAAAGTGTTATATGTTATCAATTTGAGTGTAAGCATCTTGGCCATCTCTGTGCATCCATTCTGAAAGTAGAGCCGAAATTAATAATTAGAAAGTGCTTTCAACCGGCTATAAAAAAAAGTCATTTATTCACAGAAATTACAGCAAATAAAAAATTAATTTCAGTGATGATCTGAAGAAGTCTTATCTACTTTTCATTGAATTAGTTGTCCCTTAAAGTCAATCAATTATTTAGGTTTTATTGTTTGCAATCTTATCTTCCATTCGATCGTTCATTCAATTGTCGACTTTTGTGATTATTTTCTTTAATGGATTCTTCATTAGGTTTGAGGGAAAAAAATCAAAACTTCAATTAAATGGCAAACAAATAAAAATCCTCGATTTTCTGCTAATAAATATTGTAATTACTGTTTAATATTCATGAAATCTAAATTCATTTGATTCTTAAACTTTTTATTGAATATCATTTGACTTTTCCGTTTCATTAGAAAATCTTTGCCCTTCTTTTCACTAATCAATTGTAAGCCTCAGGTCTTAGAAACGACTTTTATTTACAACAAATTTTTGTGACTTCGATAACTTTTTTCTGAAGAATTCTTTGAACCTTTTTTGTAGATTTTTCTTTTGCTTTAATTTTATTTATTTTAGTTGAGTTATAAAAAGATTTTTGTATCGTTGAATTCTAATCAAAAATGAATTGAAAAACACTTCTATTTATAATCGATTCACAGAAAAGGCATGTTTTTCAGTCACAAATGCATTTATTTCGTACGATAGATAAACTGCATTGCTAAGATATCGAATCAACATACTGTTTAGTTTTATTTTGACTAAACATTTTGAGCAATAAAAACATTTAAACAAGGGTATCCAGAGTATTGCTATAATTATGAATCTTAATATAATATATATTATTACAAATGTATATTTATTGCACATTTGCTAGAACATTTATACTATATGTCCAACTTATGTGTTTAATGAATATTTAGATCTTTGCAATGCGTGAAACGAATCGATAAAAAATCGCTTTCAATCATCAGATATATTCGCGAGACTAACAACTTATAAAAGTCTCGTAAACTGAATGTTAGAGCTCTGAAAATCATATTCAGAATTGGATGATAAGAATCACATGCATTACACTTTTGCAGCCCTTAACTGTCTCCTTCATACATCTTTGAATATTGATGTGAACAAGCACAATGCTCTCTATAAACATATTTCCACAAACATCTAAAGAGTAGAAATAGAAGTTTGATCAAATCATAAGCATTAATAGCTTCAGGAGTAATAATTATTTTTCAAACTTAAAATCATCTTGGAGTCTTATTTAAAGGAATCTTTGAATCTACTTTTCATAAATGATATTTGAAAATGAACTATTCCAACTATTAAGAATCTATTTATATATAAACAGAGAATCATAATTATGGTATATTATTAAACAGGAGTAGTTAAGTTGTGGTGTGTTTCACGTGTGTCAGATGAATGCTTGTCAACTGAGATGAGTCGGGGCTTTTGTGCAGCAAATGTTTTGAATTCATTTTTGTTATGACAAAATGTTGCATAATGTCAGGCGAACCGGTAGTTTATACGCTTTTTTGCTTTAGACCTCATTATTTACAAATTAAAAGTTCATTATGTAAAACAAGTGCTTAAAGAATGACAGAATCAGACATTTGGCAAAAAACACATACCATTTGGTTACAGACCTCTCATATATTAAATATAGAAAAATTGAGATAAAAATAATGACATTATAGTCAAGAATGGAATCGATTTTTCGTACCCCTTATTAAGACATTAGCATTGAGTTTGTATTGAATTTATGGAAATGTCAACCATTCATACATTGGTGACAATTCGTTATTTATTTGATTGTGAAACCATTTTTGAGTAATGAAATGCTGAGATTTTTAAAAATAAGATTTGATTTTGCATTCAAATCCAATTTCTCAGTCCTTAGGCAGTGGTAGTGATAGCGTTCAGTGAATACTTGTTTTATAATTCAAGTCATGGAATATTATATAATATATATTAATATAAGTCATTAATAAAGCGAAGTCACGCCAAAGTAGAGTTAGATATTTGTCAAATGCTGTGTCAGACACCGGTACATCCATTTAGACGGCATACCAATGGAGAGCCGACACATCCAACTAACTTATTTGTGATGTACTTTTGTCGTCTTTGGTTTCTTCCATTTGTGATTCACACCACCAGCACTACCACCAGCACTGGTAACCGCAAAGTGCATATAAATCTTCTACAAATTGACTCATTTCACTCCACTCTAAATACTGTCTCTTTGCTCCTCTCTATAGAGAGAACATATCTTTTCTTCTATTTTATTGTTTGAAATCTCAGTTTCAAAGTCTCTCTTCTCTCAAAAGAAACTCTAAAATCGGGATCTTTTCCTGAATCTAAAATGTGTTCATCGATTCTCTGATAGTTTGCCATTTCTTTGCCGTTTCGCTCATTGTTTGAGTAACAAAAGGATTAATGATGTGATCACTAATTATTGAGAATAAAAGAGAATAACTGCGAAACTAAACCAATAATTACGGTTAACGACAAATACACTGCATTTTCTCAATAAGTTAGTCAATAGTAACACATTTTTCACTCGCATTCA
Source organism: Ceratozetes gracilis (assembly GCA_034694965.1). Taxonomy (NCBI): domain Eukaryota; kingdom Metazoa; phylum Arthropoda; class Arachnida; order Sarcoptiformes; family Ceratozetidae; genus Ceratozetes; species Ceratozetes gracilis. Next base: position 2,957 of record JAQIWF010001875.1, read on the forward strand.
ATGACACCACAAGAATAAGACTCCAATTACACCACATTATCACCGAATCGTTCATTTAAATTAAAGATCACCACACGATTGCTATTGATATGATCTAGCATTTTAATTAGAAATCATAATTTAGAACTAAATCACTAATTAAGTTGATCCTTGACCAATTTATGCAAATATTTGCTAATTATACCAAATAAACATGCATTTGTGGCCTAACCCTCAGCCCAATATTTATTCCAACTGTTTATCAAAATAATTATTTCCCAAAAGCATTACAAACACAAAGTTATTGATTTAAATAAGTTGAAGGCAATACACAAATCATTCGTTTGGTAATAAATGCTCTCAGTTTTGGAAATAACTTTAAATAAATTGTAAATTTTTAGATACAAACTAAGGAGAAATACCCAAGATACTCTAGCTAAGATAAACAAAAGTCAAATTTGCAGTACAATAAGTCAATCCAATTGTGGTTCAATGAAGGGCTGATTAACTTTTGGAGGTTTCACAATTAAATTAGAACCAGACTCATTTTATACATCATATCCCTGGGCACATAATTTGAGTTGGAACATTGTTCTACTAAGGGAATAAAATTGTTTTGTTTTTAATTAAATAATAATTTTATCAAGTTAATTTTTAACATCTCTAAAAACTGTAATTTAAAATACAAATCAATTTATGAGATAGAAATTGAATTGATTTAGAAATTGCCATCAATTGATGTTTTGCTCACTTTTGGTAAATTAATATCGAGAATAAAAATTCCTGCCTTACATTCAGATCGCGTTTCTGGAGTATTAGTCAGACTATTAGTCGGGGCATCGATCTGATGATCAAATGAAAGCCATCTTTATTTCATTTGCTGTAATCGAAACGCTGTTATGAAGACAAAAAGGAAAGACTTTTCGTTGAGTCGTTCGCATTAAAGGAGAGATAATTTTGAACAAATTTGAGTCAAATTGAACCATAAAACAAATTCTGCTCTCATTTGCAAATACTTTGAACTTAAAATATATTTTTTAAAAACGATTCAAATCAAAGAATTTCTCAAATATTTCTCTAATGTTTCAAATATTTTCACTTATTTTTCATTTTTTGTGTGACTAAATCGGTTTCGCAATCCATCAGAATATTGAAAATAGAGGTTTGAATATAAGTTCTGTAAAATAAAATCAATCAAATTTCTCGAAGAGAGAAAGGCGTCAATAAAATGCTTACTATCTGTCCATAAAAACGTTTGGGTATATAACTGTAATTCAAAACAAACCAAGAATAAAATGAGGGAATAATCTCACTTATAATCAAATGTTTATAACCCTATAAAACAGAGCAAATTATTCATTAGAATCTATGAGAATTGCTTTCTTTTAGAATATTTTTTCAAAAATTAGTTTATTAATATAGTAATTGGCATGCTCAAATCATAACATTTGGACCTAGACTAAGATCATTTGGTTTTATGGGTTGATTGGACCCCCCCTTTACTTCTCGAAATCTATAGTAATATGTCTCTAAAGGACAGACATAGTCTGTTGCAATTCCGGTAAAGATTTTGGAAGGAATATCCATTGGGTTTCCTCTCAATTGGTCATTAATGGCACTTATTGTGAACAAAAGATATTATAATTATTTATATACTCGAATAATGTTAAGAGTAAATGATTAGAGTTATCATAAAACCATTAATAAAAATATCTATTATGTGATTAAACAAAGACTGTTATCACCTCATATTCGTCTGTATTTTGCAAACAATTCTTAGGTAAAAGGATTTTCAATATTTTCTGAATTAGCCTAAAATTTCCCTCAAGTCACGAAGGAAGGGATTATTTCACATATTTTTTTTTGCCTTAATGGAGTATTTTTGATAAATTCTCCCCTTAGTTATTCTTAGTTATAAAATAAAATCTAGAATCTGTAATACTGCTTATCATGACATTTATAAGAATATGATCTATTTCATTAATTTAAATTAAATTGGTGAAATGTTAATATTAATAAATTTTGATCTATCAAGGGTTGACCAAATAGAATATTTTTTCGGTGAAATATTTATAGAAATTGTTATTAGCTAGGACCGACTTTCTCGTCAATAGGAGATCTATACTAAAGCTAATAAAAAAATTAACATGTTCCCATAGAAGTAAGTAAATATGCAATTGTCTATCGGCAGGGTTAGCTAGTGGGGAGGGTATTTACAAACACCCCCAAGGTCTAAAAAATACCCCTTCTAAGGTTTTGAAAATTTTAACATTATGTCTACAGACAAGTACTGGGTCTATTGAGGTTTTTATATGATATTTATGAAAAAGACAATTTCTTATCTAATAAATGAATATTTTGTCCGGTAAATATTTCTAGAAACTTTGTCCATGTTACTCTAGATCTTACTTATGTTGAAGTACTTTTACATAGCAATTTGATTGATTGACCCTGCACGTGGATGGTTCCGAATCGATTGCTTTTTGTCAAATCGGTTCTGTTGGCATCGGTTCCGCTGGGAATTCATTGGATTCACTTCAATATCGAACTAAAGAAAAGTTGATTTTGTTTTCCATCAAAAAAATCTGTAGTCTTTTCATTGACTTACAGACAAAAGAATAACATTTCGTTTGTTTTGTGTTTTGCCAACAAATTATAAATTAGTATTTTCTTTGCTATTAGAAAATGGCTCTCAATATGTCATTAAATCCGATTCAGTTCCTAATCGGGTATTTATATTCGTTTGATTAGAGAAATCGATACTTAGACAGAAGTACTGCCATTGTTTTGGAATCAACGAAGCGATTCATTGAACTACCAGTAAATGGATTGTTCTTTCCCTTTGAAAATTGAATGAAGGCAAATTTAAACACCAATTTGTTGATTCATGTTTAAAGTAAAACAAGTGAATTGCCTAATTTTTTACCGTCTCTCAGAATAGGGTTGCATAAGGGGGTGTCTGTCCCCCAAATACACCCTCACTAATTTTTAGTTGTGTCAAACCGTCTATCTAACTTTGAATTTGCCCTTTTCAAATTATCTATTTGTCACTTAATGTATTTTCTCTAAGTTATTATTAATTTTAAACTATTTGAGGTCTTTTGTATTTATGAGATAAATTCCCAATAGGATACAAATTGGTGATAATGTTTTATAGAGGGGAATGACTGTATTTTTGACCAGTTTTTTATTAAATAATTGACAATAGAGTAGGAATGGAGTGCTTTTCGCTTTCATTAAGCGTTCGTCAAAAGTAGAGAACAATTTGTTTTGATTCCAACTTTTGTCGAATTCTTTTGATGGCAAAAGTTTTTCATTTGTATTATTCGTGAGCTGTTCGGCACAGAAGTGCTCTGAAGTTGTTTGTGCGCCATAAGTGCAAACACAAGCTGTCGCCTCCACTCATCAAAAGGTGTATTTTTCGAGAACTCAAAATTCTGGAACCTTCAAGCTATAAGTTTACAAAATTGCCAAGATCCTTACATAGATTTAAACTAATTTATGGAACAGACAATCCATAAAATGCGAATATCTTTGCAGCAAACTATTTGCCTAAGAAATTACCATTATAAGTTTAGGATGTCGAGAATTGTTCAACCAGATTTCTCTGGTGAATTGCCAAACACTGTTATAACTAATTATATAATAAATTCTTTTATCAAGATTATTTTTATTAAGTACCTCTGAGACACTGTTTTTGTCATTTGGTTATAAATTTTTGTTTCGTTGTTAATGCAAATATGAATCCATAATTTTCACTACGTTTTAAAATCTTCTACTCAATTAATTATCATGGTGAATTTTTTTTATTTAAAAGGATTTATTCTGAAATTCTAAAATGATCCGATTATTGACGAACTCTTCTAGAAAGGGGCATTTGGTCGCCCACTCAAAATAAATTTTGAATTATATTAACTATAATTTATCCTGATAAGGGATATTTATTACGAGAGGCGAAATTTATCTAATTTTGAACCCCTCCCCCCATAATACGCAAAATGGAATAGACTTTATCATTGATAAATTATCAATAGTAATTCGTCGTACTCTTTGACTAGACTGCATACGTAATAAATGAACAGCCCCTAATACATTGAGTGGCACTACCTTTGAATAGAAGCTCTCAAGACACATCAGAAGTGTATGTATGTGGGATTGGGTGGTACAGGATAACAGATTTAAGGCATTTCTGAAACACATCGAATTTAAATTTCAACATTTCCAATTTGTTTAAAAGGGGGGCAAAATTTTCTGAAAAATAGATTGTCTTCAATTTAGAAGGATCTAATCCACCTAAAAAAATGATTGGTTATAATATACTCCTCTCCATTCGCATCTCTGTCTTTGTTTCCTGAGCTTCTTTTTTGTTAAGTCCATTAGAGAACGAAAACAAAAGTATTCCTAATTTTTTTTATTCCTTCTATGAAAGGCATAATTTATTCAAAAGGAGAGAGAGAGTAAGGAATTTGGTGCATAAATTACCCCCTGGTTAAAATTGAGATCTAATAAATCATTTTTAGGGAATTCATAATAATGTGAAAAATGTCAAATTAAAGACAATTGAATGTATTTGATAGCACTCTTAGAGCACTCTTATAGCACTCAATAAGAATTTGACTGATTTTGAAATTAATGATTAGAAATCAATAATGTGTTTAATCTGGAAATAAGAGGCGAATTACACTCAAATCAAGTAATTTATATAATAGAATGCAATGAAATAAATAGGATTTCCATTGATTTTGTTGAACTTACAGATCAAATCAAATGCATTACTCATATTTAGGATCAAATATTTATAATAAATATAACTTAAAGGACATAACAAATCAATTTTAACGAAGAAATGCTTTATTATTGTTTTGACGAATGAATTCATCCGTTGATGGATTGAATTTGTCAATTGATATATACTTTGATTGATTAAACAAATGCCTTCCACAGCACCCGAAGAGTAATCGTCTCATCCATTCAATAATCGATTGAACCGGGAGTCTAACAGCTTTGCTATACTTCTCTTTATATCTGTTGTATTGATTAGAAGTTATAAGAGTAATAAACGAAAGAAAAACTAAATATAATTCATTTCTAACACTATATAACAAACAATCGCTTTTTGTTTTCACATTTCTCTTTAAATCATTTTTGCAGAGAAGTCGATATTTGGTCGCAGGACTCGGGCTCTGGTCTCTGCTTATCAACAATTCTTTCGGGTCCGACCTACAGATCAAGAAGTAATAGAAGGCAGTGAAGTATTACTCCAGTGCCAGGTCGCCAATCAGGCCGGACTCGTTCAGGTCAGACATTAATCTTAAGCCAAATCTATTACACTCTTGTCTGCCATTCACACAACGCATCCCTTTTGAACACTACCTGCAAATTAATCAGTTATCCAACACTCAGACAATCCTCTCAATAGTATTAATAATGTATATTCATATGAGTATAATAAGTGTATTAAAATGTGTATGGCACTTTCATAAAAAAAAGTTATGACTTCAAATGTTTATGTTATGCTTTCTTTTCATTGCAATCAAAAGTGGAGTAAAGATGGTTTCGCTTTAGGTATGAATTCAATGTTTGTTTTGTATATAAATTGGATATAAACGCAATATTTGTCATTATATGACCAAAAATATATGAATTACTTCTTCTTCGCTCATATCAATTGAGGACTCGATTATTCTCGGATTACTTTTTCTGTTTTCACAACATTTGTCTTAATTATTATGACAACTAAGTTATCAAAACTAATTTGTTTTATTTTCAATTACATTATGAGATCTAAAAAACTGATTTAACTTTGAATCGAATAACTCATTAGTAATGACGAGAAATATTTTTAGCAGAAAATTCACCACAACTTCACTCCCTTCAAAATAAAATTGTATAGAATAAAATTAATTAATTAGATAGCAACACTGAAATAATTAAGATTTCTGCCTAGATTAAAGTTGATTTGCAATTTCCTTATAAAAGTTAGCTCACTTTGATATGGTTAGACGTGATAGCTCATTTTTCAATGATTCCATCATTCAATCACTTATTTATTCTGTTGTCTATGATGTGGAAAATGTTTTTTTGATTATTCGGTGCAAAGATATATCATTTTTGAAAAATAATTCATTTATAAGTTATTTACAATAAAGCATTAGTTCACAGAATAAACGCAAAGGGATTGCAAACTTTGACATCACTCCAGAGTCCTATTGCACTCAACGAGTAAACTTTTATTACAAACTCTGCTAAATTTGTTACTATATTTCTTATATTAATATTTAACAAAGACTTATACTTCCTAGATAATTTTGACAATTTGAAAAGATCAGAAGTCGCTATTAAACTTAATGTTTCTTAGTAAATGACTCTAATCGCTACATATTATGACGATTCCTGCAATTTTTATTATAAAATTTGAGACAATACTATTAATTTGAGTGAAAAGACCTTGCATATGCTTCAATTGAAAGTTAATCTGTTATACAACTTAGACGAAATGTATACCTGCTCATTTTGTTTTATGACGTACCGAAGCATGCATTTGATGTCCACAACTAATAGATTTCGTTATCAGTTCAATGTTAGGCTTTCATATCTGAATCGGAAATTAATATGAAGTAAACCATAGGAAGTGCTCTAATGTTGTGATGATATTAACTTGCAATATATGAATCGTTGATAGTTCAGTAGTTTCGAGGAAAAAATCTGTGCATAGCTATCGATTCGTCAGTTTTTTTCTATTTCTTTAATATAAGTGAAATATATTTGTATCAAAACTAAACTATATTTGCTTTAACTGAACAAAACTATTGTATTGAATGACGGAATGTATGGCAAAGACGACTGCATTGAATGCAGTGTTTTGAGTAACGGCTCGTCTTTTCATATCCATTCAGTTTTTGCTTTCATAGAAGACTGAGCTGTCGATGCATTTCATACACAAAATGTTTTTATTATAGAATAAGTGGAATCAATAGACTCATAGACTTTTATATAAGTTTGGGCCCAACTTATTGTCAATAAATATGATAAACCACCTTGAGCCATTTCTCAAAAATAGTAATTCAGCAGTTATTTCAAGTATTATGCATTTTAACTTTAACGATAAGATATACTAGATCATTATCATCAAGTAGTTTTAAATCATAAAAAGTGAAATCCAAACAAAAAAGTTCAAAATTCCACGATTTCCATAAAATTGAGGCAAAACTTACTACAACTTTAAATAAATAATTTTGATCAATGATTTGCCCATAACTTATAATTTATGTCATATTCTGAGAATACAGTTTTATTTTGAAATCTCCCGGGAATTTGTGGTAAATATTAGGCATAAAACTATAAATTATTTTTACAGTTTTTTAAATGAAATTATCTTACTATTCTGAAAAGACACTTTGCCCATATACACAAGTTTAACCTGGCTTCTCCATAGACAAATTTCTCTATAAAGTGGCTTTACATAACCATGATCAAATTAACTAGATAAATATAGAGTACAATTTAGCAAAAAATTAGGAGGCCACTTTATAGAGAAGTTTGATTAATAATAGCATTATTTGTAGCGAGGTTATATTGTAATTGTGTGAGATTAAGGG
>JAQIWF010001876.1:0-10530 GCA_034694965.1 Ceratozetes gracilis
CGATCTATTACTAAAATATATCTTTTCGAGGGGAGAGAAATCTATTTGCGATTCCATCGAATATCTAACAATCGATACCTCTTTTAATCTTCAATTTTGATCATAAAATTAGACATTTTTGTCAAAAAACAGTTTTGAACCAAAATATCTTAAAAGTTCTCAATTTAATTGCTTTTTAAAGTTTACTTTTATAAAAACAGAATCAAATCCTTTATAATCACTATTTTTAGGACATTAGTTAAGAAATTTTAAAAAACATTTAATAGAAAATATGAAATAGAATTGAATTATAAATTTGGAGACATTTAAAGAAATGGGTTATTGAATGGAGCGAATGAAGATGTAAACGGCGCACACCATCACTCCAAACACCACCAGAACTATCCCACGGGTCACGTAATCCATAGTCTCACACGTCGGGGCTAAATAGAGGACAAATATTAACATATTTAAAATGTTATATCAATGAGTGACTAACAATCTTTGAGGAAGCACTGGATTAAATACCAGGCGCACAGAATAAAGGATATGACACAGGACACCAGTGCAATGTAGCAAAGACAGGCATTTTCAGAATAGGCGCCCCAAAATGACAGCACACATAACGTAAGAATTACCACAACTCGAACTAATCCTAAGATTTTGTCAGAATTGCCGAACTCTCTGCCGTCGGTCAACACTTCATATAACTGATAGGCAGCAAAAAAGCCCAGAATAACACTAATGACCATTATCCCAATCTTAGTCACTTGATTCGCGCCCTCAGCTCCCATTGTTCTGACCACAATTTGAGATCAAGAAGAATATGAATGATTTCAGTGACAATACAATCAAATTCCAAAAGACTTATTGAAATCACTCTAATGTCTGAATCGCTTATTTTTTTGCAATTTTTCAATAGATTCTAATATATTGTCCACTCATTCACTAAAGAATTCTAATCATTAGAGTTAAGTGGTTTTGAAAACAATTTTAGTTTTTGTAATAATTGATAGCAAATCAAAACCATTTAACTGCAAACTTCCAAATTGTTTGGTGAGACTCGCGCTCAGTTTCTTATTAGCTTCGCCTGGATAACTTTCTACTTTTGCTCAAAATTCCTTACTCATTAAATTATTGATAATTTTGACCAAGAGTTTTATATTTAAGATTTTATTATAATTATTGTACTATTGGTGGGATCTTTGATTGTCGACATGAGGTCATTATCGGCAATAAATGAAGAGAAGGCGTCAAAAGTATTGGTTTTGATAAGGATTTGTTGAATACGTGTTTTGTGAGTGAAGTCTGACTCGTAGTACACGTTATTAGAGACGGCTTTCCATAACAACGACAAACAAATTATACTTTTATTTACTCCGAAATGCTTTAAATTATTGATTGCATTCATATTTAAGTCATTTATTAAAGTTTTTTGTTTTATCTCTTTATTGAGCGTTAAATGCAATGAAAGACATATTATTTAAGCGAATCTATGGTTTGGTATTAATATATTTGTTGTCAATCTTTAGCCGAATTCAAAGTGTGACCGAAGTGTTGAGACCGCGAGGAGTCTCTCTCGACAGTAATTATCACTTCATTTAATCCATTTCTCTGTAGTTTCATAGATGACTAAATTGTTTGTCTTTCAGGAAAGATATTTTATGATCCAAACAAAGACTTCCAATGTTTGGACGGTTCGACTTCTGTCCCCTTTATGTTAGTCAACGACGACTACTGTGACTGCGATGATGGCAGTGACGAACCGGGAACTAATGCCTGTCCTAATGGACGCTTTCATTGCTCTAATATTGGGTTCGTCGAGAAAATCATTCCGTCCTCTCGAGTCAATGATGGCATTTGTGGTAAGTCTTATCATTTGATCCCAATTACTGTTAGGAATGACAAACCAATTGTTCCAAAAGACTGTTGCGATGCCAGCGATGAGTACAACAGTTCTGCCAATTGTGTCAACACTTGTATGGAAATGGGAGAGGAGTTAAGACATCAGAGGGAAGAACACCTCAAACTTCTTAAGGAAGGAAATCAAATTAGAGAACAATATATCGAAGAATCGAAACAAAAGAAAGAAAAATCAAAACAAGAATTGGAAGAATTGAAACGAAAGAAACTGGAAGTCGAGGAACAAAAGAATGCGAAGGACGCCATCAAAAAGGACGCCGAGGAAAGGGAGAAGTCAGCCCTCGACAAGTATAAGGAAGAGGAGGAAATCATCAAAAGGGAAAGGGAGGAACAGGAGTTGAAGAAACAACAAGAAGAGGACTCAAAATTAGCAGAACTGGCCTTCAAAGAGATGGATCTCAATAAAGATGGTCTGCTCTCATACACAGAAGTCCAACAGTTCTCTAAATTCGATAAAGACGGCGATGGAGTGGTCACTGACGACGAGGCAAAGGTATAGCTCTTCTATAATCTAACAAAACTAGTAATAAATGTTTGTTTAATTCAGTTCTTCATTCACGCGGCCAATGAATTAGGACTGGAAGAGTTTATAGAAGTGGGCTGGGTCATTATGAAACCATTCTATTTGAAGGATAAAACAATGGTATTTGGGATTATTTTTGTTGAAAGCTTTCCTTTTAATCCATAATTGCTTTCCATTTCTAACTCTTATATATGAATAATGTTTGCAATAATAGCATGACATTCAAACTGAGGCACAAACCACTGAAGAAACCACTGACTCTCAACTCTTACCTGACCCTAACAGTAGTGAATTAGAAAGAGAAACAGAAACTGGTGAGGAAGTGCCTGATGACAGTCAGCCACCGGTGAGACTTAACTTTTTAATTGCTTTAATTCATTGATTGATTTTAAAACAAAATTAATACCAATTTTTCTTAATTTGATTCAATATTTTTCTGTCTATTCATTAAGAATGAAGAGGAAGACGAAGAGGACGAGGGTCCGCCTCCTTTCTTCCCTCCCAAAGATGCTGAGCCCGAGACTACAACACAAGAATCGAGCCCTGAATATGACGAGGAAACGAAGCAATTAATGGAAAGAGCGAAAGAGGCCCGGGATCAATATTCTGAAGTCGAGGGCAAATTTCTCGATATTCAAAACAAAATTCGAGAAATTGAAGTGAATTTTGAGACCGATTACGGACCTAATGATGAGTTTATGCCACTTCAGGGCCAGTGCTTCGAATACACTGATCTCGAGTATACCTATAAATTGTGTCCATTCGACAGCGCCTCTCAAAGATCCAAAAGTGGCGGATCGGAGACTAATTTGGGGTAAATCTGTTGACATTAGATTTGATTTCTCTTAACTAATAATAATTGTTTCAGTCGTTGGGGACAATGGTCTGGACCTGAAAGTGATAAATACCATAAAATGAAGTTCGAAGGGGGGGCTCAATGTTGGAACGGACCGGTCAGGACTGTTGTCATTAATCTAAGCTGTGGCACAACCAATGAAGTGACCGGTGCTTCAGAGCCATCGCGTTGTGAATATGCATTGGATTTCAGGACTCCGGCCGCATGTGTTGGTGACTCTCGTGAAGACAATGACCAACACATCCACTCAGAGCTATAATTCAATATTGAGTTCACTATTAAATCAATTCCTAAGCAATCATTTGAATGGTTTTCAACTCTTATCGAATTCAAGTCATATTGACTTCAATTGAAGTTAGAATTTATTTTAATCCTTTTCTTTGTGTTTGTAATACATTCCAAAGAATTGTTTAAATAAATAAAGTTTTAATTTATGCCAAAACTAAGCATTTATTTAATACTTAATATAAAATATGAATGCTTTTGAAAAAGTGCCAACTTTTGGGAAGTTTGGAAATTAAAGCCCCCTTTAAATGTGATTCTAGGAGTGGCACAGGTATGAGTTGCCCGGATAGCTCAGTCGGTAGAGCATTAGGCTTTTAACCTAAGGGTCCAGGGTTCGAGTCCCTGTTCGGGCGCTTCTTTTTTGTTTTTTTCTCTACTATTATTGAGATAAACTAGCAATATATACAAATTCTGGCTAGATACAAATTCTGTTTGCAATAAACTTACATTTGACTCTAGCTAAACATAGAAATAGTAATTTGTTTGATCTTTTTTTTATAAATGTTTAGTTTTTGTCAATATTGTCTTCGGGGACAGAAATATATAATAGTTTTGACGTATTGTATGGAAAAACCACTGAAACATAATTTCAGTCAAAAATGATTTCTTTTGTTTTTCGCCTTTAATTCAGATTTAATTTTAATTAAATCATTGAATCGATTGAAACGGAATTTGTCTCAAAAATGTAAGCAATTTATTGACTCATATAATAGTGATTTGGTTTTTGTCATATTTTTGGGCAAATTCTTGATTTTTTTGCCCCAAAAAATGTTGAAATGGTTTTCATTCATTTTGTTTCCAAAAATGCGTTTAATTTTCGTTTAAATATTGATTTTAATGAAAAAATGGATTAATTTTTGGTATATTTTTAACCAAAGATTTGGTGATAAATAAACCGATATTTTAATCGATTTGAGAAGAAATGGCGAAAAGAAAAAGAAATTCATCGAAGAGTTCAGATGAAGAGGTGAACGACTCGAAGGTCAAGAAAGAGTCAAAAGAGTCGTCCGACTCGTCCTCCAGTTCTGACGATGACGGGGATTGGAACGACCCCAAGAAGAAGACCAAAAGCAAGGCTAAGGCGAAGACCAAACCCGTTAAGAAGAGTGCAAAACAAATGGACGAAGACTTGGAGGAGAAGGAAGAGGGAGAGGTTGAGGACGACGACGAAGACATCGAAGAATTCAATGACGGATATGACGAGAATCTGATGGGCGATGAGGACGACCAGAAGAGACTCGCACTCATGACTGAGAAGGAGAGGGAACAGGAGTTGTTCAACAGATCTGAGAAGAGAGAGGTCTTGAAGACCAGGTTTGAGATCGAGAAGAAGTTACGAATGGCTAAGAAGAAGGAACTCAACAAATCACAAACCGATGCCTCACAACGAAGTACTGAAAGGCGGAGGAATATGGAGGACAAGAGGAAAGTGAAGGACGCCATCAAAGACCTCAAACAAATGCGCGAAAAGAAAAAGGAAAAACTCAAACAACAGAGACTCAGAGCGGCGGACGTCTACTCTTCAGACTCGGACTCAGACGATGATAAGAATGCCGGCCGTAAGTCTTCCTCCTCCTCCTCTTCGTCGTCGTCCTCTTCAGATGATTCCGACGATGAAAAGCCTAAAATCAAATCCGAAGACGTGAAGAAAGAGGACGACGACTGGGATGACACTCATGGAAGTGATCGCGAAGAAGAGACTGAGGCCTGGAATCTGACGATCGATCACTTGAACTCAATTCGTGTGTCGCGCCATAAGATGGAGAAGTGGTGTCACACCCCCTTCTTTAAGGAGACCATCACCGGTTGTTTCGTACGAATTGGGATCGGACTCAACCCTCAAACCAAAGTCAATGTCTATATTGTGGCGCAGATCACAGACGTGTCGGAAACGACTAAAGTCTACAATTTGGGTAAAACCCGAACCAATAAAGGCATTAAATTACGTCACGCCCGACAACCAGAGCGCGTCTACCGCTTAGAGTTTGTCTCTGACAGCCCTTTCACTCCTCAGGAGTACACAAAATGGGTCCAAAATATGGAGAAAGACAGGTGTGAACTGCCCTCCAAGGATGTGATTGAGCGAAAGAAGAAGGACATAATGGGAGCGTTTAACTTTCACTACACAGAGTCAGACATTGAAGCACAAGTGCATGAAAAGGAGCGCTTCAGTAGCCGTCCCGTGAATTTCGCAATGAAAAAGACCCAACTTATGAAAGATAAGGAAATGGCAGATATGTGTGGCGATCACGAAAAGGTGGAACTCATTCTCCAACAAATCGATGAACTCGAGGCTGAGGCCAAAAAACTGGATAAGAAGAGAACCCAAAACATTGCCGCCATTTCTTACATCAATGAACGCAATCGAATGCGAAATATAAAAGAAGCCGAAAAGGCTTTAGTCGAACAGAGCCTCGAAATGAAGAAAACCATGAAAGACGACCCCTTCACTCGTCGCAAATGCACCCCAACTATGATCCATATGTTTAACAAAAATAAAATCAAGACTGAAGTCGATTCCATTGGCGATGACTTGACGGACAAAATCGAGTTATTATCCAAAAGTCAATCTGAAGAGAACGGAAAGGATGTGTCCCTTAATGACCAAAATCTAAGTGTTGAGTCCCCCCTAAAGTCGACTCCTATGGCCACTGAAAGGCCATTATCTCCCGGACATCACAACGACTTATTTTCTGCCCATAATTTCGATATTAAAATCGATTTCGATGTCGACATCGGGTTATCGACCCCCTCCTCGGCCAACAACTTTTCGAGCAGTTCTTTCTCGTCAAACAACAACTCTTTCAATACACCCAAACCTGCAAACAGACGATCATTGAATTTAGACGAATATAAGAAGAAAAAGGGACTCATTTAGTGATCAATTACCAGATTATTCGGTTCTCATTCAAGACTTCAATAAATATGATTTCAAATCAAATAAATTTCGATTTGGTTTCGAAATTCATTTGATTTCATCCATTATTTCATTTATTTTAATTTAGTCCCAAATTATTTCGATTTTATCTTAATTTATGGAAAATAAATCCCTTTTAAGTTAATTATGAATAAAATCTTTTAAATTATTGTTTAAATTGTATTATAATTTGAAGTAATAACCACTTCGTATGCAGTCATCTCAACGATTGTATAAATTCTGTAAACTTTAAATAAATGCTTTAATAAAAGATTTTATTAAAACTAATTGAAAGCAAAATAAAAACAAAAAAATCAGTGAATGTCTTAAAAAGTATTTGTTTACGTATTTACTAATCGGTCCCTCATTTGTCAGGTTTTAAGATTGTTTTCATTGAATTTCGTTTGTCTTTGGATTCATTGGAACCAATTGTCACACAATAGTCCACACTATGGAAGACGAGGACTTGGAAGAGATGAAGTTCTTGAGGGGTATCTCATAATCTGTTTATTTCTTTGGGGAAATCATTTTTGAATTTTGTTTTATTAGAAAAATACAAACGAATGGAAGCGATGGATAAAAGACAGATAATTGGCTATAAATTCGACATAAATTCGGTGAACAGAAAGAATCAAACGATTCCAAAAGGACTCAAAAAAGCTGAAGAAGTTATAGAAGAAGAGCCGGACAACAGTGAAGTCTCTCAAGTGATGGGGTTTTCAAAATTTGGCCGAACAAAGACTTTGGCCAAAAATGACACCAAAAGTGCCAAAAAGTTTGATATCGAAAAACTTATGGCCGAACGACCGAATGTCGACAAATGGAAATCTTTGGGACAATCGAGTCATTCAAATGACGACAAGAATAATAGTGAATCCAATGATTCCGAACCAAATGTCAGTTCAAAAGAGGAAATTTCTGAAACTTGTGATAAAAATAAGGAAAAGACTGAAAAAGAGAGAGAAGTAACCAATGATTTGGAATCAGACGATGATCTCATCGGACCTCCACTTCCACCCGGTTTTGGTTTAGAGGCAGAAAACACTGAAGAAAAGAGTGACGAAGAGTTAAGTGAAGAAGAGATGACCAGTCGTTTTGAAGTATTGCCGATTAGTCACGAGATTGAACTGATTCACGGAAATAAGTCGGTGACGGCCCTCGCCTTAGACCCAAACGGTTCGCGAGTTATTTCCGGGGGTATTGACTATGAATTGCGTTTTTGGGACTTCCAGGGAATGGACTCTTCATTGCAGTCTTTTCGTGCGATCACTCCGTGTGAGTGCCATCCCATCAAAAATATTGAATTTTCTGCGAACGGAGACGTAATTCTAGTGGTTTCCGGCGCCAGTGTCGCCAAAATTGTAGACAGGGATGGGTTTGTTAAGGGGGAGACTATTAAAGGGGATCAATACATAGCAGACATGAGTCATACCAAAGGACACGTCGCGATGCTTAACGACGGCGTATGGAATCCCCGAGAAAGGGAAGAGTTTGCCACCTGTTCTAATGACGGCACTTGTCGTTTATGGGACATAAATAACTTAAAGAATCACAAATCAGTGATGAAACCGCGCTCTTCAGGAGGACTCAGAGCCCCTCCTAATACCTGTCGTTATACGAGAAACTCGGAACTGATTTGTGTCGGTTGTAATGATGGAAGTGTTCAGATGTGGGACACACGAAGAAGTTTTGTCAACACCAGTAAAATGATACGAACGGCGCACTCGAAGGGCACTGAAATAACATGTATTCAGTTCTCATATGACGGCAATTGTTTATTAAGTCGTGGAACTGACGACACCCTTAAGTTATGGAACATGAAAATGCTTAAGACTCCTATCTTTACAGTCAATGATCTCTTCACTCGCTTTTCAATGACTGACTGTTTCTTTAGTCCCGACGACAGAATGATAGGGACAGGAGTTTCATGTCTTAAGGAGGAAGAGTTTGGAAGACTCTTATTTTATTCGAGGGATACTTCAGAACTGAAACACGAAATCCAAGTAAGTAAGGGGGCAGTGATTCGGTCGTCGTGGCACCCCAAGCTCAACCAAATACTGGTCAGCTCTTCCACTGGTGCTGTCAAAGTGTATTACGACCCCCAACTGTCAGACAGAGGCGCCAAACTCTGTGCTGTTAAACAAAGACGTAAATATAGGGAAAGTTTTGAACAGATATCGGCACAAATCATAGCCCGTATGTATTACTCGTTTCCTATTTCAGTCCTCTTTTGTAATCGAGTGGTTTTCCTATTTAGCGCACGCCTTACCTCTCTTTAAAACGGAGCGCAAAAAGTCACACCGAATGCAAATGCTTAAGGATAGAAAAGACCCTGTTAAGTCCAGAAGACCAGAATTGCCAGTAACTGGTCCCGGACAGGGCGGAAGAATAGCTTCGGCAGGAAATACGTTCGCTTCCTTTATAGCCAAACAATTGGGTGTTAAGAATAAAATTGATGAGTCGATAGACCCCAGAGAGGCGATCCTCAGACATGCCAAAGAGGCGGCTGAGAACCCCTATTGGGTGTCTCCCGCCTATACGGCCACTCAACCAAAGCCAGTGTTTGCACAGGAGAACAAAGAAGACGACGAAGACGAAGGACCGTCAGCTAAGAGGCCTCACATTCCTGTTTAAACCATTGATTTACTTCTAATTTGTTTTCATTCAAATAATTGTAAATAATTTAATGCATTCTATCATTAAATGAGAGGAAATACTTCCTGTCTTCTCGTTTCTCGCAATTCTAAAAATTATCCTCAAAAGCAATCATTACTTTAATAATTAAATTAAATTAAAACTTCTTTTCAATGAAATGAATTTTTCCTTATTTTTTCATTTCCTCTGAAAATAATATAAAAATTAAACAAATTTATAATAAATTATGAAATCATTGCATTTGAAGACATAATTAACAGAATTTTAATAAAATATTTATTTAGTATTTTCTTTATCGTAATAATAATTATTACAAACATTTATATAATTAATATTCGATAAGTTATTGAAGAAAGGGTTGCAAAATATAACTCAAATTCTATTTAAAAAAAATTAAAAAATTAATAGATTAGAAAATGAGAGAAATATATAAAAACACAAATTAGTTTAAAAAAAACACTTAAAAGCAGTCTATTTGTTAATTATAAGCGGATTATGAGTTAAAAGATATAATACGTGCGAAGTAACAGCTGGTGTCTAATGATTGGCAAAAATGCTTATCAGTGCCTATCGTTTCTTCTATTTTTTGGATTCATTTATAAAATTATTAATAGAGAACAGAATTGAAAGTGTGATTAACACACATTCACACACACAGGAGGACAGACTGATTAATTTTGCTCAATAGAGCTATAATTTAATATTACATGAAATAAATGAAAGCATTAAACAAGGTGAATTAGCAAATGTGTTAACAGCGATGAATTGGACCCGTGCTATAGTAAGCGTCGCGTTTATGAATTATTTCAATCGTATTTCTCCAATCTATTGGAATATCGATAGATTGCAATCAATTAAATTGGAAATTAAAGACAAATAATTACTACATTTAATGATAAATCAATTTTATTCGTAACTTAATTCTCATCTTTTAAATGAATGCTATTTACAAATCAATTTTCATTAGATATTCAAAAGATGATTAAAATGACAGCTTTTCATAGATTTGAATAATTATTGGAATTAATGTTTGGAGTGTCAGTAGTCAGACAATATTTTGATAAATAAGCTAGGTGTCACTTATATTTGAATAAACCTATTTAATAGTGTAGCTGTAATTCTAATGAATAGGTTCTCCAATTCTAAACAACTATTTGATTGCCTCAGAATATAAAGACTTATGTCATGAATTGATTTCCTAATTCACATCAAATTAACTCACAATTACTTATAGAACGGAATATTCTCAACAAATGTAAGTTTGGCTTCACTTTTGACGAACTTTTAATTCTTTTGTAACTTTTACATCTTGTCCAATTATTTCATTTTTGTGACGCTTTTCAGTCGTTCTTATAATCTATTGAATCAAACAAAGAGATAACAAGTTTTTTA
>JAQIWF010001877.1:0-10530 GCA_034694965.1 Ceratozetes gracilis
GTCCGTTTCACTAAAATCTGTCCCTTAAATCGAAATTCCCTTAAATCGAAGGTCCATAAATCGAGGCCGGATTGTATTTTATTTTCTTTACTTTTAAGGAAATTTTATTCAAAAGATTTTAAACCAATCAGTGAAACGAATGAACAAATTTAATATACAATTTATATATAAAATAATTATATTCAATACTGAGTTCAATACTGTGACCATAACAGGAATGTTGACTTTTGGGCAGACCTCACATCGGATAAATAATTTTGCCCCAAATGACAGACCGAATGAAATCAGACCAGGAAACGGGTGCTCCGGACAGAGAACTCTTGAGTTCATCGTTACGAATGGCCAACACTTTACTAAAGGCAACCTTTTTTGTCTTAAGCCTCAACTGAACTGTTGAACAGTTGGGACGGGCTATCAATTCAAACGATACCTATAAATGATTTATATTACAATAATTAGAAAGAAATTAATGGGAGAAATGGCAATACCTGTGCGGCCACTTTCTTAGAGTTGACAATCCATAAGCAAATCATATACAAGGGCATTGTACTCATGTATTCTATGCAGAAACAGAGCGCCCCCTGAACTGAAAGGGTGACCACTCTTAGCACCAAAAACACCAAATAATACATTAAAACTGTGGGCAATAAAAACAATAATATAGTAAAAGATAGCGTTCCGATGAAGAGCTGGTCGTTTCCATAGCTATAACTATCGACTCGAGACCGCAATTGATTCCATTTCTTGCCGCGAAAGAGACGCCAGAGTGCACTCAATCCCAGCACTTGTAGTCCATAGAGTCGCGCCGCATAACCATAGAAACAGTAGATATGGATTGTGGCCAACGATACCAAATCTGACAAAACACTTATAATACACGTGAAGCCAAGAACTCCACAATAGACCAGAGTTTCCACAGTTATAGCAAATAAAGGCTTTAAAAGAATACAAAGTTTAGCCAAAAATGTCAAATGAATGAGAAGTGGAGACAAACCTTAATAATAATCATATAAGTCTTCCACAGATAGATGTGATATAAGAAGAACTGACCCAAAGCTGTATTTAAAGGTCGGTTGAGTTTAAGACCGGCGGGCATTCCCATCAATAGATTTAGGAGGGATTGCACTTCATTTACAAGATTATCGGTATGTTTGAGGGCGACGTCCAACCAATAGGAAGGCGAGGAATAAAAGACTAGAAATAATGTTGTTATTAATCCGAAGATTATATCGATGGCCACCGAAGACAAGACATTTCCGACTCCAACACTAATTCTCTTATGTTTGAGTGCTTTAAGCGCTTCAAAACAGTGACGGAATTGTCTAAATCGGAACCGCAATTGATTGCCGGTTGTGGTCATCATAATTGTGTCGATGAAAGTACTGGTAATTTGTCTTTGATTAGGAAACCAACTCTTGTTTCTGACGTGTGTTCGGATCACTTTCGGTCGGTTGTCGTTGTGATGAAATTCAATGAACGAAGCGGTCAGTCGTCGGGGAAGCATAAGTCTTAGGTCGGGCTCCAAGTCTCGAATGAGGAATGTTTTGGCAAACTTTGGATTCACTTTGACTGGGAATGAACTGCTGTCCACTTGAGATAAATGGGTTTTAAACAGATTTGATGTTCGCTTCAATGAGTCGATAATGAACTCAACGAAAGGCATCCTTTTAGACAATATCATCAGATTTGAGGCAATTTGGAGCACTCCATACCTGTTATTCGGGTCATCCCCTCTACCGAACAATTGTGAGCTCATGAAGTCTCGGGTGTCGTAATGGATAAGAGTGACGATCCCATCATCGATGAGTTGGCCATCAATTATACAGGCCTTCAAATAGAGTTCATTATTCAAAAATCTCAGACAACACCAGAACTGTTGGCCAATAGTCTGTCCATTATTATCGCCATTGAGTCCATTGTCGTGTGGGTTAAACGGGTAGTCAATCACCTCATCGTCAGCCATATTATCAATGGTTCCCAAAACGGATATCTCTTCGCAATCGTAATTGATTTTCGACAACAACTTCAATGAAGTCATTGCCGTTATGTTGACATTCAAAGCATTTTTGTCTTTACGGTAATATCCAAACAAAATACCATTCGGACAGAAGAACAGTTTGGTTGGGATGAAGATATTGACAAATGATATGTCCATGCTTCTCTTTGCAATCAATTAATCAAGATAATACTTTAAATTCAATGTTTAAATCTAAAATTTTAAAAAAAGGTAAACACAAATCACATGTCATTTAAATGATAAACATCTGCGAGAAATCAAATATAAATTACGTCTAATTGACTCGATTTTCACTGCATTGCAAAACAGTGTGTTTTGAGCCCTAAAGGGTTCAAAAGTTGTTTCAATTTTGACGTTTACTGCCTTTAAATTGTTTATAAACAAGTGTTTGAATGAAACTTCAAAATTTGAATTAATTTCATGCTCAAGGTTATATTAGAGGAAAAGTTACCCTATAATATGCTTTTTATAATTTCCAACATAAAACCCATTCATTAATAGACGAGAATTTTAATTAAATAAAGTTTTTGATGAGAAACATGTGTTTAAATGACATAAACGGTAATCAAATTCAAGTTTTTATAAAACAAGTTTTAGGCATAGGTTTTGCAAATCAAATGTTACCCTAATATTAGATCCGCTTTTGACGTATTTCCCAGAGAGAAATGAGTTTAAAGTTTAAACTATCACCGGATTTCAGACTTTGCTTGATATTAATTGAGATAATATGAGGTATTATTAGAAAAATGAAACCAATCTTTAATTAACATAATTTCCTGTCTCTATTACAAGGAAATAATTGACTAAAAATCTGCTCATTTTTACTCAAAAAATCCTTTACTCATTCATTTGGAACATTTATCTGTAATTTCCACGTCTAATAATATCGATTGTATCTTGGTGAAATAATCGGTGACAATGAGAACAATTACAGTGAAAGCACCGGTAAATATAGCGGTCATCAAGTATTGTAAGTTTGGCTCAATTTTACAGAATATTTATAGAACTTAATACAATTTTTGTCAAAACTGCCAAAATAGGGGGAAAACTGGATGAGAATCTCATAATTCCAATAAATGACTCAATAAGTGGAACCCTATCTTTAGAGGACATGTGCGCCCAAACATCGATTGCCGTGAGTGAAGAGTTCACTGAAGATAAGATGTGGTTAAATGGAGAGGAAGTCGATATCAATACTAATAAACGACTCATTAATTGTCTAAAACAGAGTTAGTATTAGATTGAAATGATGTCAAAACACAATATTCTCAAAATTTTTAAAATTTCAAATGAAAGTCAGAACCATATCATCAGTGGAATGGTCTCAACAGCCGATACATATCTGTTCTGAGAATAACTTCCCGACAGCCGCCGGATTGGCGTCTTCTGCTGCGGGCTATGCGTGTCTTATGTATGCTTTGGCCAAACTATTCGGAATCGACTCCACTGAGGAAATCTCAACTTTGGCCAGAATAGGGTCAGGCAGTGCTTGCCGTTCCGTTTACGGTGGGTTTGTTCAATGGGTTGCGGGTCACGACTCACAGACTTCGATCGCTAAACAAATAGTGGATGAAAACTATTGGCCAGAAATGCGAGTTTTGGTTCTTGTGGTCAATGATAACCGAAAGGACACGAGTAGTACATCAGGAATGCAATTGAGTGTTAAGACCAGTGCTTTTCTCAAGTATAGGGCCGATACAATACTACCCCAGAGAATGGCACAAATGATTAGTGCAATTAAGTCACGTGACTTTAATACTTTTGCTGAATTAACAATGAAAGACAGCAATCAATTTAACGCTATTTGTGAGGACACATATCCTCCACTCGTTTACATCAATGATATTTCGCGTTCCATCAAAAAGTTTGTCCACAAATATAATGATTTCTATGGCGTCAACAAAATTGCTTATACTTTCGATGCCGGTCCTAATGCTTGCATTTATCTGTTAGAAGAAGAAGTGCCAAAAGTTGTCAAACTATTGATTCGACAACAAAATGATCTAACGATCAAAGGAACAGTTGACTTGAGCTCTGAATTACCTCAAGAATTGGCGGACCATTTCAGTGGCGATTCTTTTCTTGCAAACAACTCTTTACGATACATAATAAGCACTCGTATCGGTTCGGGACCAAATATTCTGTCTAATGACCAGAGCTTATTGACTGAGAGTGGAGCCCCCAAAACACTTAAGTTTGGAAATCAGTCATAAATTTGTTAAAAATTAATATTTTAATAAAAATTAAATAATTGTTTGATTTTGACTACAATTTTGTTTAAATCAAAAAACTTTGTTGAGATAAAGATCTGGATTAGAGTTCAATTTTAGCAGTGAATTTGAATGAACTGCTATCGCTTTTGCACTCTTTCTCCCAATTACCAGGAATTAGATGTTTTGTCGATTGTAAGAACTCATCCAAAGTACAGGTTTGAGAGCACTCACCGCGTGTTTGATCGCCACAAATAAAGGACAGTCTGTGGGACCGCTCACTATAAGTATCGTTCAGATAATGCAATTCGAGTTCGTGTCGTTTATCAGATGATTCGTATAATTCTAGGAAAACCGTCGCACCTAAAGAACAGAATAATTTTCATATAAATTGAAAACATTTGATTTTACCAAAAGGCGGCAACTTTTTGTTGAAAGCATCGAGAGCTGCCAGGAATACAGAGACAAATGTGTCGTGCTTTACATGGGTTACATTTTAATGGAACATTTACTTAATGTTTACTTTACTTACAGTTGAATATAAGAATATTTTATAAGCGAACTTTTCTTTCCTTATCGAGTCCTCAATGTTTTGAACGATTTCTTTCAGAAGTGATCCTTTGATTGAATCAAAATTAATTTCAGAAACATTTTATAGAATATGAATACCGGCTCTCATTCTGTGCAGTAAATGTGTGGATGAGTCAAAATAGAAGGCCATATCACAAAAGAGCTGAGTCTTTTGGTAAACCGAGTCATTGACCCAATCGGGAAGTTTAAGTCCATTTAGTTTCTGTATTTCTAAAGTACTACCGAAATCTCTGCCCAACTGATAGTTGTTGAATGGCACTCCACTCTTCTCCTCAATCAGTTTGACAATATCCTGGCAAAAATGTCTTGATTACCAAAAATTTAAACAATTGATGAAAACCTTGTGTTTGTGGAAGAATTTCTTAACGGTTTCCGATTTCATCACTCTTTTGGTCTCTTTCTCTGCCAGCGGACAGATAGCTTCCGGACATAACAACTATAATTTAAACAAATTTTTATTAAATACGTATAAATTGAGTCTCATATGACTCACTCTATCGTGTGATATATTCATGGTATGAATAGGGAAGGGTTGCCACAATTTTCCTAAATTGTTGTCCCATTTCCAACGATTGACTGGCGGGTAGAGTCCGGCCAATAGTAAGGAAACACTTTCCAGACAACGTTCCTTCTCTGAACTGCGAACATACACCTCTCGAGGATTGTCTGTCAGGAAGTTTTTGTATCGCTTCCTAATATATTTTCCCAATGAATACATTCGTTGTTTCCCTTTCTATCAAATATTAACTGAAATCAAATTTGGAAAGAAAAGGGAATGTCTTACAGAAGTCAACATTCCGAAGCCATCGGGCCAATACTTCTTCTCGTCATTGTATGGATTGGTAGGCCAGACATAAACTGGAGTTCGGTCTCCGTGTCGGTGAACCTAATGATTGTAAAATTAAAGATGAAATCAAGAATTGCTGTGTTTTTGTAATAAAACTCACGACAAATACGAGTTTCAGTTTTTTGCTTTCAATTAATGAACAAATGTTTATTAAAGTGAGGCTTAAGACCACAATCAGTTTGAAATAAGTCATGTTTTAGGACTAATTTTCGATGTCTTTAGGAAATTTTGCTATTGGTTTGTGTTTTCTGTAGTATTAATTAAGTCAAAAATTTGAATGAAGTGCTCGAGTTTTACTCAAATAATTGATTCGGACTAAACTCATGACCACTTAATTCATTGTTGATTTAATTCGAGATTATATTAAACTGAAGTAACATTTTGACCAAAAAAGCATAAAATCAATATTTTCTCCCATAGAGACTCAAATTGTGAACAATTCTTATCACTTTTGAGGGACAGCCATAGGGGAGTATTTGAGGATACTTTCCTTGAGGTCTGAAAATTTTAAAAATACCTTTCCTCCTGAGGTTTTGAAAACTTTAACATTACGTCTATGAACAATCATTATCTTTTAAATCCAAGGATAGGGTATTCTGTAAAATACTCTATGAGATTCGAGTTGGATGGCAACCCCTGCACTTTTTGAAATGATTTCTATAGTTTACCACTGTTTAGCACTCCATAGATTATTTGATTAAGCTCATTTTCTAAATGCTAAATTAAAGTACAATTTATCCCGCCTTTGGCCATTTCGATAGTGACTAAACCCAGATATTAGATTGGCATTTGTGGAACACAGGCTGGTTCTATGGGTGCTGTAATGTTAAAACACCATTGTAAATTCATCATTTTTCTTTGTGAGATCTCTATAGTTAAGAAAATATGAAATAAAGTTAAATTTTGAATCTATAACACTTTAAACTATAATAAGGTGGTTGAATTATAATATGCTGAATATTGCAATTTAACCAAGAACAAAAATAAATACAATAAATTAATTGCATCAGATTAATACATGTGTTGTTAATTGGTTCGTGTCTAAAGAATTTTAATTTTGAGCCCAAAATTATTATATTATTCACAAATTAATGACGACTTTGTCTTTCATATCCAATAAATCTCTTAAATTCATTGAAAACATTCAATTATAGACACAAAAGTTAAAGTAATTTCTGAATATTAAATATAATTCAGGCCTTCATTTGTTTGAGAAGTAAATTAATGAAAACCTATTATCCCTTTTGATTACTATCCGATAATTTGCATAAAATAGAAACAAAAGAAAACATTTAAATCACTCTTCAGTTCGGACCTGTTTTTTGAATTGAAGCCAAAAATTGTGTAAAAAAGAAGCGATGATTAAAAACTTACACATTTTTCCTCAAAAAACTTAATTCATCTCTGAATCTCATTAATCAAATGAGAACTCAATGTTATCTCAGTTTGCATTTCAGATATGGTTTTGAGATAAGAATCGATGAATGAATTGCTAATAATTTTTCTTCGTTTGATTCAAATTAATTGCAAATTCATTTATTAACCGTTAATTTGCTTCCAATTCCTTGAAATCAATCAATAGTTTAGAAGAGATTAACACTAATCGGAGTCATTTTGAAGACTTTCTCAGAGAATCGAAGGTCTTTTTGTTGGTTTTCTTTCAACTCGAAAGTGAATAACAATTTTCTTTTTTCGACATTCAATTTGAATATTATTTTGGAAAATACTTTCACACATGAAGTGAATGTTATATATCTTGCTTTTTATTACACTCTTTATTAATATCTTAGAACTTTTGACACTTTTATTGCACTTTAATTTCATTCTCTCTTTTGATTTGCTGTCTAAAGAAATCATATTTTAGTTGATATCAAAAATTCAAATCTAAACTCAGATTATCTTAAATATCAGATTTGAATAAAAATTAATCATTGAATGAGAAATTGGTATCAAATATCAGTCAAACATTCATTAATTGAAAGGTGATTCACATGAGATCAAATATTAATAAATTTTCCAAAGCACCTTGTATAAGAATTACAAGTTGACAACATTGACAAAATTTTAGGAATTTAAAACAAGGATAAATTAGATGAACTCTGATATAGTTTTGAAAACTACTAATTAAATTAAACTTTAGATTATTCTAGTAGAAGTATCCTAGGTCAAATGGAAAATTTTCAAATGTGTTGACTTCATTGACTTATTGTAGAAATGCTAATAGTTGATTGCACCAGGACTATTTGTGACATCCAGTAGACAAAAGTGTATATAAACCTCGCATTGATTGAAATTATAATTATTTTAATTCTGTTTTTAGAAGTGAAAGGTTGTCCTCTTTTTTAAGTTTACTATTTTTATATTAAATTTTAAGTTATTTAAAATGTCTTCACTTAAATTCCATATAATTTTATTGTTAACTGTGTTGTCATTACCGGCATTACTACTGACGGCTGAGCCCAACACTAAAGAGAAGAGATCGGAGGCGGACATCGAAACCATGTTGAGTGCAGCGGAGAGTCGGGGTCTGTCTGTTGTATATAATACGAAAGGCCGAACACTTCCACTAATATTCAATCCGCTGTCAAAACTGATAACAGCTGTGAAGCCATCGACTGTCCTCAAAGTTGGGTTCGTATACTCAGCCGGTCTTTATCTGCTGACATACTTCTTCCCGGCGGCGTTTGGTATTACTGCACGGTCTGGAAGGGCGTCACCCTTTGACTTCGACTTCGATTACATACAAAACTCGATGTCGGATATGACTGAAAAAGCGGCGGCTTTTCTGAAAATTCCAGAACCAGAGTGTCGTTATCGTTGCGTTTGTGAAACCGCTACTTATATCGCCACCAAAATCCCAGCCATTAACGAATGGGCGAAGAAAGTATCCGGTGCATTCTTCTTAAACCTGGCCAACCCATATGCCAAAGCCTGGATCAATGGTATGATGCAAATAGACTGCGCCACCACATATGACCAGTGCATTGAATCGCCGTTTAAGACACTTATGGATAGATTTATCGCTAGAAAGTAGTAATAAATTGTAAACTCATTTAATTTTCGTCACTTATAATAGCCTTTAATTATAGTTAGAAATTTGAATTTCATACTTATATTTATTTTTCGATTTATGTATTCATTATTTTTAATTCTGATTCGTGTCTTATATATCACTTTTTTAATTGAATTTCTATTCAAATCATATCTCAAAATATCTTATATAATATCTGAAGCATTAATTATAGAATTTTTATTCCAAATGTATTTCTCGTAGATTTTTATTTCAAAGAATAAAATAGTTTTTGATTGAAATCTGTTTTGTTTCTTAAAATCAGTGTTTAATCACTGAAGGATTGGATAAATTTTTGTAAAAATTTCATTTTGAATATTCAAATGGTTTGTAATTATAATTAATTGTTAATTAAACTCACGATTCCTTCAAAAGTAATCGAAGGACAAATCAGTTGATCGATACTTGCAATAAGTTATTGCAATTTCATTGAAGAGGTTACCAATCAATTAAATTATAATAAATAATTCAAAGTTAAAGATAAGTAAAAAGTTAAAACTGGATTTCTCTTACAATAGCTTCAAAACTTTCATCAGAATTTCAATGAGCATGGTTATAAATAATAACTTACCTGTGTTTAATAAAAATCTTAAGGTTTGGTCAAACAATAAGAAATGATTCATTCAATGAGAAGGTGCTATCGGATTAGCCATCGGACATACGTCTAGATTAAAGACTAGTCATTTGTTTATTGTCACCCATTTATTAATAAAAGGCATAATTGTTATTAAGTTCTTGAATTTAATGGAGTTTTTATCGGAAAACCCAATACTAAACCACATTCAATGCATTGGATTAGCAAAGAGTTAAGAACACAAACAAATTAGTGGATGTATACGACCTAGATACCAATTTTGAGATACACCAGGGATGGCCAAAGTCGGCCAATTCTAGGTGTTTGGCCAAATTACCCCTATAGGATTTTAAAGCCTCGACAGACCTAGTGCTTGTCCATAAACTTAATGTTATTAATTTCAAAATCCTTGGGTGATATTTGGGCTAGTTCTCCCCCCTTGGTCACCCCTAAGATACTCATTAGGTTATCAATGCTTTGATTTACTCCAATTTGATTTAATATTATCGATTGGAGAAAAGATAATTTGTTTGTAAATTAATAATCAATACCTTTTCATAAAAGCATTAATTGTTTAATTATCTCTTTATTCCTCTTTTGATGGCGAAAAGTGGGCGCAAACATCAGTATTTGAAACCAAGTGTTTGTTATGAAAGAAGCAAGACACAAAACTAGTACATAAAAGGACACATTAAAACTCAACTTTGAGATGAAGGACTCAATGAATAAATTGGAGACAACTTTATATTTTTGAATCACTTTTTATTTAATTAATTTATTCAAATTTAAACACAAAAGTGAATAAAACAAAGAATTTTCCGACATTTGGGAAATTCATTTATCGATATTTATATATAATTAGCAATCAATTGATTTATAAGTTTTTTAATGAATTTTTTGTTATTTTACGCATTCATTAAAACAAACAATAATTAGGTATTCAATGAGTTTTCTATATTATATTAAAAACTAATTAATTATATGAAAATCAATTCATTGAATAATTGGAATTAAGTAGATTTTGCTGCAGTTTATTGATAACAAAAAATTGATATAATATTTATGTATAAATTTATAGATTAAGAGAATTACGACGAGAATTAAAAAAGTGTTTAAACAATGAGAGGACAAACAAATTAAATGGTAATTAAAAAGTCATTAATAGTAATAATTATAACTATAAATATATTTATAGAATCAATAGATAAGAGAAATACATAA
>JAQIWF010001878.1:0-10529 GCA_034694965.1 Ceratozetes gracilis
CCTTGATTGTATCAAGATCGATTTTACAGGTTTTATATAAATAAAATTATTAATAGTATATTTGGTGTCAAATTAGCATTCTTTCTAAATAAAATGTGATTGATCAATTGCTTTTAATCCTGACAAGTGTTAGCCCTTCTCTTAATTGTATGAAAAACAAGAGTCTTAACACTTTTGAGTCTGAATTTGATTTTATTTATTACCCAGAATTCAGACCTAAAACTCAAACACAAAGTTCAGGAAAATATTGATCATTCAAATCACGTCATTGTTATTCAAATACGTGAGACTACTCTCAGTATATATCTTTCTATTTATAATTGTATTTCCACATAAAGGGGACGGGTAGGAAAGGGTGCATTTCATAGAAAATCACAAATTTCATTTAATATCACCAGAAACTCAACCTGAAAACAAGTCACTACCTGAATAACAATTTTCCCAAGATCAATATGCAATACCTTACATCTTTATACAGTAATAATCAAGTTTGAATAACATTGAAACTATCATGATAAATTATAATGAGACTGATTAGATAATGGAATATTTAATAATTAGATATGTAAAAGTGTATAAAAGCTTGAAACGAGGTTCATTTGAATTATTTAGCATTAGTATGATCAAGCTGAATCACTTGCCCCGATGATTTTGATAAATTACCAGGAGATTTTCATTGCGATGAGTTGATATAAATTTTATTCAGAAATAATGATTGTATCACACGATTGGGTCGATTCCTGGTTCGCAACGAATAGTAAAGACATTACGCAATGAATGCATAATAAATGAGTGAAACCTTTGCCTCTGCATTACCTGTGCTTAGGCTAAGACCTGTGCACAGAATAACAGTTCTCTTCCATTAGCTATTCATAGAATTGAAAGACCCTTCCCTTAAAATATTCGGTTCCCAATATTTCATAGGACTGTTGTTAGTGGAAAGAAAGAGTTTGAGCTCTAATGCCGCGCCCTATCCATAGACCAAATCTGTGACCCCTTATCAATATGTGTGACATAAAAACCGGAAGAAAATATTTTTGCAAACTTTGATGTATTAATAAATCATATCTTTTTCGGTATAAAACAAATCGATAATAAATTGCATTAAAATATATTTTGCTCTCAGATTCTCGTCAGATGTGTTCTTATTCTGTGCGAACGGCACAGAAATTTCTTATCGATTTCCCTGATATATATCTATTGATTCATCAAACTATCGGAAAAACTTCAAAGTCCGGAGTCGTGGTTATGTGTGGACACGCTTTTAAGGTCCACCCAATAATCAATGTTTTATGTTTGTCCAAATGTAGCTGGTTAACATTCTAAACATGGAGACTTCTTGTTTTAACGACTCTATCACACTGTAATCCAGGTATTTATTGACTCAAACTTCATTGTTATCTTTATTTGAAAAGATAATTCAATAATTTGCAGAATAAATCCCCTGAAAGCCCCCGACAGAGCGCTTCACTGCATAACAAGTATCTCAAGACTCTTATCAGAAATGATTGGAAACGAGATATTTTTGAAACCAAAATATAATTAATGATCGCTTTATTGAGTAAAACAATTAAGAATTTGTTGCAAAACATATTGACGTATAAAAAGCCATTAATGGGAAACACATTTAATGGCTTTTATTAATTCGTTGGCAAAACAGTTGAATTTGCCTTTGAATCTGAGCTTTCATTCTGTGCTGCAATTGTGGCGTCTCGAGGCTTAACTGTTCTCCTGGGACAAATTGAAAAATTGAGATTCATTTTCATTTTCTAAATGTATGCTTAAATTCTAGTCATAGACATTATAAAACACCGGGAATTCTAGTGCTGAGCGCAATAACACGAAATTTATTCGTTAAAATAAGAATATCCTAGTCTTCAGAGAATATTCTTGCCATTAATTTTGCCGACAATTCTTCTGACATATTAATAATGAAAGTAAAAACTCTGCCTATTCTTGGAAACACAAAATCCTTATCTTTGAAAGCAATCTCTAAACACAAGAACCCTATTATTCCATCAATTATCTTGGCATAAATCTCTCATTCATTTATTCTGGTAATTCTAGACTCATATCGAGGATATTTAAATGTTTTATTAGGCATTAATTTATGTGCATTAATAAAACAGTTATTAATCAATGCTTTTTCATATGATATCTACATTTTTTCTGCTCGAATATAATGAGAATATCTGATGAACCGATATTTGGGTTAATGTTTGCATCTCTTATTTCTTCGCCAATACATACATAATATGACTATTAGTTAATACAGTATTACATAATCGACTACTTATTAAAATACTGATAAAAAGGTAAAAACTTGTAGTTATAATCAATAATTAATGAGTAATAAAATACAGTCAAACCCATGTTTTATTATTTTTTAAATTATAGTTACCTTGTTGCTTTAAAATTTTAACTCATAAAAGGATGCTATTGATCTTGTTGATCAGAGTTGGCAAAATTGATTTATGGATTGTTTATTTTACAGTCAGTATTTATGCACAAGTATATCTAGTATCTTTTGAATAAGTAAATTTTCAAATATATCGTGCAATAAAGTAATCAACGAAAACACTGGTTAATAATTAAAACACAAATCAATTGCTTGAGAAACAATGGGCTTATTATGAGTAAACAAGTAATAACTTTGATCAAAAAAAATCCCAAATTGAGAAAGAATTGCCAATAAATTACATAGCTAATTTAAAGCTAATATATTTAGCCCGTAAAGTCAATACAACCAAGTCTGTTTTCATAATTGTCATAATTAGTTTGATTCAATAGCTATTATCTTAAAAAGTAACATTTAAATTGAGTGTAATTTACTCTTGGAATTTAATACCAAACTTAAAAATGTCAATTCTGTAAAATTTGTAAATTGAGAAATGCTATTTATTTGGTAAATCAATATTTAGCATGTTATAATTTTAGAATCCATTAGAAGATTAAAGAAAAAGATGAGATTGGTCAGGATAATGAAGTACTCTTGTTCTATATAGTCTATGAAAACTAGGATATAATTATTTTCACCATAAATCACATCCAAGGAGGAAGAAAAAGATTAAATTGTTTGAGAGAAATATTTTGTTGGCAATCAATTTATTATATTTATTATACAATATTTTCCTATTTCTCTTTGAACTCAGGGCTAAACGATTAAGTGCTGAGTTGTTGTGTGCCTTTCGCACAGCATATCATGCGATCCAATAATCATATATTTTATTGCAAAACAATTTTTCAGGATTTATACGAATTTAGAAATTTTTTAGATTTTCTTATTTTCGTTAAAAACATTTTGTTTGAAGACAAACATGAGATGAAAAATATTTATCAGAATTAAATTTAAAACATCAGTTCAAACATTGAAAGGGACAGACAGTAAACACAACGCTGGCACAGAATAGCACAGCATAGGACTGGTAGCGAAATCTTAAATATAATTGAAATCGATTTTTGTCTGTTTTTTGCTTCAGTTTTGAGTAAAAAACAACAAAACTTTGAAAAATGATACGATTTTTATGATAACTATTTTTGGCCCAAAAGTAAAGTTCGTTCAACTCTTGTCGTAAGAGATGTGCCGTCACTTAAGACCGGAGCAAAAGACACACAATTCCAGGGATTTTCGTAGATTTGCCACTAATCTCGACAATAGAAATAAATTGAAATTTTTATTTACACTTCTAGATTGATGATAATCCTGGTCAATATTGAAACAGGTGGCCAAATACTCTGATTAGATTCCAATTATTGCTAAATCTAAGTTCCCTGATATGTTTTAGTATCTTGATGTATTATTTACGCTATATTATATTCTACCTAGCAGTAATATTTACCACTAAGATATAATGAACAAATAATTTATTAATTCGACTTTTAAAGTTATCCTTATTTTTTTTAAATTAATACCAATTTAAAAATAATTTTAACAATTGAGCAATCACATTTATAAGTCATTATTTATTTTGCTTAGTTTAGTAGGAACTGTAATTCATTAAATCAATATTAATGTGAGTTTGATATAAAAGTAATAATAAAATACTATTGGCCAGTTGAGACATCTGTGGAACTACCTAAAATAATATCGATTATTAGAATCCTGGTTAGAAAACATTTTGAACCTTTATTCATTCATATATTTTAACCCTGCTCATTTTGTTTTGTACATCTGTTCATATAAGACATGTTTTAATCAAAATAAGATTGATTTGTGTCTATCCTTTCACATAACGAGAGTTGTATCGAGCATTTTGATCGGAGTCATATCAAAACATTGATTGATGCGGGCACTACTATCCGAGGTCATTACAAGTGATGCATTTATCATGCGAGACACTGATGATATTTTGCAGCCATTTTCACTTCACCATCAAATCCTATTCCCGAACCCAAATGCAGAGAATCCATGAAAAAACAACTTTAATACTCGAGTAAAATAATATTTGTGAAATGCAAGTTCATAAATATTTACCAAAATTGTTATAATATTCTAAACGATGTGCTCGATTCAAATCTCGTTCTTCTATGAAATTTTCTCTTTTAATTCAAATAATGGCAAAGTTTTCTCGTTTTCTCTCAGTTTTTATTCAATAGTTTTTTGGTTTAAGTTTTTATTTATATATTAGACCATTAAATGTAAATATCAGTACAGAGATGTGCAAGGTAGCACCTTGCTATAAAGGTTAAATCTAGGTTAATCTCATGGAAATTCCACCGAACTACATGAAACAATCTTTGTAAATTTGACCAAGAATAATTTTATTCTCTTATCAATTGTTTAGAAAAATGTGTAAGGTTAAAATTATATTATACAATAGATTAAAATTTAATTATCTATTTATCCTTTTAAAATAGATTTGAAATTTAAAGTAGTTTTGTTGGGTATTTGAGCTTATTTTACCCGGAGTTGAATGGAGAGCATTCTTGGTTACAGAAAATAAAAAAAATTTATCCAATCGATCGATAGATACGATAATATTTGTGTTTCTTATGTATAAATCTCTACAGACTTTCTATTAGATAAACACTGGAAAGAGATTTCGCGAAATGAGATTTGAATTCAATTTAGATTTTATTTTTTCGCTGAAATTCAAGATTTTTTTATTCCAAATAAGAATATCTCTTATATTAACAGTGGTTTACAATTGAATAGTTTTTTTTATTTATATTTGATTAAATTTTCCCAAACCAGCATTTATGCAATTCTAACCTTGATAACGTGAAAACAGTTAAAGAGGGTATCAAGATAAAATATTCTTAGATTTAACTTTAGACCCATGGGAATTGACGTCTTTACTGATCCCCATAAGCGTATTATCTAGCTTGGTCATTACGAAAATGACAAAAAAACAGAATATCAGGGATTATGACTCGAATAAAAGATAAAATATTCTTCAAATGTCAAAGTCTTTCTCTGAGATAATAAGAAATCAAAGCCTTTCAAGTATTCAACAAATTGTTTAATAATTGTTTCACTTTTACTCAAATAATAATAGCCTTAAAAAAATGAGACAAAATTTTTATTTGTTTTTGGCACTTGTATTATGTCTGACCACATGCGGGGCTTCAGATCGGTGGCCAAATCATGACATTTCAACGCTTAAGCTCTTGCAAATAGTGCACAGACATGGAGATAGAGCACCATTGCAATATGTACCAAATGACCCTTTTAAAAATGGGTCCTTTTGGCCAGAAGGCGATGGTGAATTGACAACAAAGGGTAAATATAGGCTGTATAAGAGAGGACAATTCATTCGTGAGGCATATGACAGCTATTTGGGAAAGGGATACTCACCGCGTGAAGTGTATGTTAGGAGTTCCATAACTGACAGGTGTATTGAAAGCGTGTCTTGTCTTCTATCCGGAGCTTATCCGCCAAAACAAAAGACATGGCAATGGAATAATGGAACCGATGCCACATTGGGTAATGTTTGGCAACCCATTCCTATTCAAACCTTTATGCCAAAGAGCGAGGACAGGGTGTGCAATGAGGTATAAGCCTATTTAAAATGTGAACATGCTGATTATACAAATATTTGATTGTAGGATGGGTTTTGTTTGGCTACATATAATGAATTGGCAAAAATATACAATCGTACAGTTGTCAAGAAATTTCTACAAGATAATAAGGAGTTTTATGCAAACATGAGCAAGATCAGTGGCAGTCATATCGGTGATATCCCATCTGCAGGTTTACTTTGGGACGCACTCAGCATAGAAGTGGCCAATAATTACTACTGGAGTCATATCTGGAGTAAAGCGGAAGAGGAGAAAATAGTTGAGCGAATGTCAGCCGCACATGAGATGGAGTTCCAGTATAATTGGGACAGTCCTGTCATCCATCGCTTAAGAGCGGGTGGTTTAGTCAAAGAGCTTAATAAGAATTTTGAATCTGTTCTGAAGAATCAAAATAATAAGAAACTATACGTGTATTCAACCCATGACTCAGTAGTGGCGGCACTCATGCATGCCTTGAATATATACAACGGTCGGAGCCCTCCATTTGGAGCAACCCTTTTGTTAGAACTTCACGAGAAAATGAACAGTTCAGTCAAGAATACAAACGACTATTTCCTCAGAGTTTTCTATCACAACGCGACCGTAATTAACAGTGGAATTCCTCATTCTGTTCCCATTACTGACTGTCAGAATAAAGTCGACTGTCCTATCAATCAGTATTTCGATTCAACCAAACATTTATTGTATGAAAACTTTGAAGAAGAATGTAATCGAAAGTATTAAAACTGATATTAACTTGCAATTCACTAAATAATAAAATAAACAATTAATTAATCTTGATCATTTATTGAAAAGAATACTTTTCAACCCAATTTAGTTACATGAGATGTCGTAGATATTCTCACAATCAAACAGTTTTAAAGAACAATTAGAGAATGTTGTTTTACCCTTTATATATTACAATATATTACCTATAATAATTTGACATGATACTTTTTGCAAAATTAGGGGTCAGGCCAAAACTTCCCCTGTCGGCAAAAATTTTGAACCCACCAGTTGTGAAAATGTTGTTTAACATTAGAAGTATACCTTCTTCCCTATCCTGCCGAGCGTATCAAGGCGGCAAACATTTTAGGTTTTTGGTTGAAAATCTTGGATTTTCCCCCTAAAATGTGAGATTTATGGTAATGATAAGATAGTTTCTTATCCTAATAAATTAAATTCGTTACATTAAAATAACAGATAAATATAATATAAATGCAATAAATTCTTTCTTGATATTTTGAAATTAAAAATAATATTGTCGAGTCTTTGACTCGACTGTTGAATAAAACTATCGTTTAAACCGAAAAGTATTTATTAATTAAAACCGAATCGAAACGATTCAAAGATTACAATAAAATCAAACGATAAAAACGTTAAGAAAATGTATGAATAATAATGGCGTCGAATATCGAATGAATATAAAAATAGAGAGTCACGAGGGGTCGCCAGCCTTTAAACGCCCGTCACGCCACGGCGATTCGTCGCTTACTTGATGACGACCGGAATTGCCGATCCCTCAAAATAAATGCCGCTGCGGGCGATCCAGAGCTGTTCCTGCGCTACGGTCGCGAGGAAAAACCGCACGTGGTTGGTCGTGCACTCGGAGCCGACATGAGGGAGGCCAAGGGCATAAGCGAGGCGATGAGCCCACAATAGTGTCTCAAACAAGCGCTCCGATATGTCATCCGTCATCTAGACCGCGATTTTTCCGTATCGGCGCGAATCGATCGCGACACTTGCACCACGCGATTCCATCGCAGCCAGTCCACGGTAGGCCGAGATAACGGGCCTGCTTATTTGGCCAATAACGCCAATTATGGGCCCGGACGTGACCACAAGCCTGGTATCGAGTTTTATCGCAATTTGTCGACATTTTTCAAAATAATTAGTAAACAAACGTTTTGTTGTATAAAATGTAACGGATTTCGACGTATAAGTGGCGTTAGAGGCGTTCTGCACGTTGTTAATTAAAATGAGCGGACAATTTGCGGGAAATGCTAAAATGGACGGGCCGTCCCACAAGGGGGCTAACTTGCGTTGTGTCGGGTGATTATCCGGTATACGGATCAATACGAAATCACAGAGACGGTAGTCTGCAGATTTGTGTATCATATCGTGATATTCCTTTCGATCCAATTATAGTTTTCTAGAACGAATAGTCGTTTCCTTGCGAACACAATCGACTTTTGTATTGATCGGTAGAGCTCGTCCGTAATGTAAGTTTTTAGGTGCGTAACCCGTCGCGGTGTGTGGCAAACGATTATAGTCAAAGAGAGCGGTGATTAGAACTGTCGACCAACGTATACCGGGTTTGTCTATAAGTCTGAGCGTAATGTAGCGAACAATTGTACCGTTCGTCCTATCGTTCAGTCCGTTGGCTTGTGGGTGATATGGAGACGTATACGCGATTTCGATGCCGTGTCCAGCGACAAAGTTCTTGAACCGATTTGAACGAAAGTTTGGACCATTATCTACGATAAGTCGCTCTGGTTTTTTCGACTTTTTTATCGCATATCTTAGCGCAGCTATTGCCGCTTCAGCTGTGTTTGTCTTTGTCGCCCGTCCCCACGCATACCTGCTGTGATGGTCGACGACCAGTTGTATGTACTTTGCCGCCTTATTTCTCGCGTCTCCTCCGACAACAATCCCGTCCATCGATAAGATCTTGTTAGGCTTGCTCGGTTTCTCGATCGGTTGTAAGTGACCAAATGTCGTTGTGTTTCGAGGTTTTGTGATTTGACACGAGTGACACGTTTTGACGTAATCTCGGATACTTCGAAACCATTCGGGCCACCAATATTGTCCGCCAACGAGTCGTTTGCTCCGCTTTTCACCCGGGTATCCGCAATCATCGTGACATTCTTTAAGGGCCGACTGTCGTAAAGTTAAATGTACGAGAATTCTCTCGGCATAACGCAGTTTTACGTATACGCGTCCTTTTCGTTGACGACTGGTTTGCGAATGTTATATGATTTGATCTCCTATTAAATTAAATTCATTACATTCAAATAACAGATAAATATAATATAAATGCAAAAAATTCTTTCTTGATATTTTGAAATTGAAAATAATAGTGTCGAGTCTTCGACTCGACTGTTGAATAAAACTATTATTTAAACCGAAAAGTATTTATTAATTAAAAGCGTATCGAAACGATTCAAACATTACAATAAAATCAAATGATAAAAACGTTAAGAAAAGGAATAAATAATAATGGCGTCGAATATCAAATGAATATAAAAGTAGGGGGTCACGAGGGGTCGCCACAATATAATGCTGAATGTTCTCAATTTTTAGCAATTTATATAATAAGATACATATTTATCTGGTTCATCAATTTCTGGGCTAACTTGCCCAAAAAAACATGTTTTATTTATAAGGACGATTAAAATTAAAAATATCTAATATATTTATAACCCTGTTAAAATATTTAATCAAAATCTGTATTTAATCAAGAAGAGATATATTAGTTGATAAATTAGGGGTGTTTTGCGCCCCCGCTTTACGATAATACCAGTCGTCGAGTCTTAAGTAGTATTTCGTTTTGTTGATCTTCTTGACTCCCTCGAAGAGAGCCACGAAGTATTCCGGATGACTACAACTGCGGTGTCCGTCGGGTATTTGACATAATCTCTGATTTTGATGGCGATGGCGGTGAGTGAGGAGAGCATGGCGGTGAATGTGTGGACAGAATTGTTAAATGAATAAGATAATCGTTTAATTATTTACTTTATTACTAAAACATAACTGAATTAGAGTTTATAATTTGTATAAAAGTTTTAAACAAAAAACAATTGATTGACAAAATGTATAACTGCTTTGCTGAAGAGCTAATCACTGAATGTTAAAAAAATGTTGAAATTATGTAATAATAGCTGGCGATTAGCAAAAAGGAAACTATTGATTGGGTTGACATGTGTTCAGTCATCAAATAATCATTTAATAATTGAGCAATACTCTGAATTGCTTCAATATTTTTTATATATATCCGATATTTTCGATTTTTTATATTTTCGATAATTTTGTTTAAAAAATGTGAAATAAATTGCAAATAAACATTTCTGAGTATTTTCATGAACAACCAAGTGAGAACTATACAAAAAATTAGAAAGTAAAAAATGTTCACTGGTTATAATTTCGATATAAAAAGTCTATATATTCAGTGAAATTGAGAAATATGAATTGTATTATAAAATATGCATAGTTGATTATAAAAACACTTATAAACATGTATTAACTTGGCCTATTATTGAATAACTTTAGGATGCTTAATTCCTCTAATATTGATCAAATTACTGAAATGTCTAAATTTTTATTAATATTGACCATTGGATGTTTTAAATAGTTTAATTTTAAATGTACATTTGAAACAGACTGAAGGTCAGGAAATACCATATAATAACTTTTTTCAATCAGTACACATCTCAGCAGTCAGAATATTTAGGCTTGCAAATGAATTGTTCAATTTGAAATAAAATAGATTAATAATTACTATTATAGTAAACATAATAATAAGTTACAAA
>JAQIWF010001879.1:0-10527 GCA_034694965.1 Ceratozetes gracilis
AAACCAGAATAAGTCTCTACAAAATCTGAATAAAGTCTGCCTAAATCTAAGTTTAACACAATATTAAAAACCCATAAGCAAGTGTTCAGTAATATCTTTCACTTTAATCATTGGTTCCCTGTTATCGGTTCCAAAGTTCTCTTTAACTTAATCAACAGTTTCAGGCCATAAGCAGTTAACGTAAACATTAGATAAAGAATAGAAGATACTTATCTCTGGAAAGAGTAAACACTAGAAGTATCCCAAAACTAACCCTAAATTAGCGGCTGCAGTACTCAGACCTCAGGCCTTAAGCCCAGGCATTGGTAATCGTATTCACACAATAATAAGTTAATAACAGTAGAGTCAGACACAATAATAGGACTAACAATAGTATGATTAACAATAGTAGGCTCACGTATCGGCACCTGGCATCAGGAGTCCGTAGCAGAGAGTGGGTGAGTGAGATGGAGAGAGAACAACAGAGTGTGTGTTGTGTGTGTGAGAGTGAGAAAGAGGAAAACCGGTTTGTCCCGCCTCGGCTCCTGGCATCAGGAGTTCGTGGCGGGACAGCACTCGTTGAGTGGTGTGTTGCTCGGCAGTGGTTGCCAGAGAACAGCAAAACGGCGGCAGTAGTCAACAAAATTCAACTAAGGCACAAAATAGGCACAAAACAGGCACAGCACAAGCACAAGCACAGCACAATTGCTCTCTATTAGAGCATTTTTTGAAATGAATGCACAGCTATCCTCTCATATTGCGGTGCATTCAGATTGCTTTAATATGGGGGAGGGTTAGGAAGTGCTGAGAGAGGGTTTTGAAAAGGGTCACCAAATGGCCATCACTATCTGATAGATATGCTTGTGCTCAATTATCAATGAGCATTGGCCTTGGACTTATTTGCGGTTAAGGGAAGGGGGAAGAGAGAGAGAGAGATGGCATAACGTCTTAAGTCGCTATTGTCATCAGAATATTATATTCTTAATATTGGTAATTATTAATATACACGTATAAACGTTATGAGACGTCAATATACACTTTTGATATTCCCTTAATAAATAGTAATATACAGTTTATCCCCACAATAAGTTAACTGTTGGTGCTAGGTTAATCGTTAGTCTATTACGGGGTTTTACCATTGCGGGATTGGCTTAAGCGGGGAAAAACTGTATATATATATATATAGATTTCCATTACCTGGGATATTTGTTCATAGATTAAATATTTTCCAAAGAGATTGTTTAAGAATCCTTGCCTTGTATAAATATCAATTCGTAATATTTGCTTAAACGGTGATAAATGTATGATATTGTATATTTTAGAAAGCTCAAATTTAGTGTTAAGTGTCTCAAACTCTAATTTAGCCATATATACATTCGGCCCAAAGAATTTCCAACTGCCTTTAATTCTAAGCAAATGTAGCATGTTTAAAAGCTTTAAATCGACTTGAAAATAAACATGAGCACATTGTTTTGCTGACTTTGAGCTTGCCTTCCAATTGCCCTTTATAATCTCGTTGTTGAATATCTTAGAGTAGACCATTTTAAATGCATTTTTACTAAGAATTGTTCCAAAGAAGCTTGGTGCTGAATGAATAAACTTGAAATGGCCATAATCTGCTGTATTCTCAAATATTTCCTTCAAAATTGAATTGAATTAATTTATGTTAAATTTAATCGGAGGTCATTTTTTGAAAAAATCACCGCCATTTTGACCTCCATTGAGCACTTTTTTCTCTCCTTTCCGCCCCCTGAAGTTGAGAATGAATAGCTCATGCTCAATTTGATTAAAATTATAAAATATTTTTTTAAAGTCAGCGCATAATAATATCCCTCTCATTCATATCCTACTCTCGATTCTATCACTATTTTGTAAAACTATTATTATCAAGGTTAGTCATAGGGGGGATTATGATTGCGGCAAATACTGCCGGATTACCCCCACCCCTGAAGTTTTGAAAATCTTAACATTACGTCTATCAGGGTTAGCCATCAAACTCAAACTTCAGGGGGGATAGAACAGGAAAAAAGGTGGGTTTCCCCAAAAATATCAGGGGGGATTTAGTGGAGGGTAAAATGGCCAAAAAAGACGCCATTTTATCCATAAATATACATTAAATTGCTATTTTTTCGGCCAAATTAGCCTTCAGTTTAATCCAGTTAAATTAGCTAAATTAGAAAAAATGGCGAACAGGATGGCGGATTTTTAGGGAAAAAAAATGGCCGGCAGCCAAAATCGTTTCTTTGCGTTTTTATACAATTTTTCGCGAAGCCCAGGGGGGGATTTTTAGCAAATCTCAAACCTCAGGGGGGATTTCCGCCAAATCCTTCCCTATGGCTAACCTTGATATAAGACAAGTCCATCACTCATATCTTAAATGTTCAAAGGTTAATGAAAAAACAACTTTAAATCATCTATCAATTATTTAAGTGCATGAAACAAATATCAAGGGTACTTCAATTATAATTGTTTGTTTGATTTTCCACAAAATTGACCACAAATTTAATAGAATCTAATCATAATTTAAAGACATGCTATTTGAGAGCAAAATGTGTCATTCAAATGACCAGAGGTAACATCCATTGAATCGAACCCTCAACAAGATCAATGAAAATGACCACATTATTAGTACCACAAAAACATACATGCTCAAGTGGAAAACAAAGTTGAACCACTGTAAGATTTACTAAAGTGTGATAAAGTTTAACGATTAAACTTTAATCATGATTTTGGCATCCCTGCAATGACCCTGATGAGTTAGATAATTAATTTAATAACTTTGAATAAATGAATTGCATTAAAATTAAAAGGATATACTGTTTTGGGGGGAATAACACACCAAATGGTTGGTACAATCATAAGTCATACAATATATTAGTTTTCGGTAAAATTAAAAAATAAGGACTAATTATAATCGGAAGGAAATGTCCAAAAACTGTGAGACTCTCAGAGTGTGAAAACTCCGGGTTAAATACAAAACTTACAAATAAGGCAAACACCCCTATAGTGGAGAGTAGAGGTGTGAGTCTGAAACCTTTCATTTCCTTTTCCTATGTTTTGAAGTTAACGTGACTTTCAATCACTTTAATTATGGTTTGTTTTAATTTTATTTAATTATTGTCTTAATTATTGTCCACTTTTAGGGACAAATTCCTTGCTTTTAATGAATGTATTAATGATTTAATGAATTGATTGCAGACGAAGGGAACGTCCAGTTTTGGAAAGCGTCGGAATAAGACTCACACTCTTTGCCGAAGATGTGGTCGCAGTTCATATCACATTCAGAAGAAGACCTGCGCCTCATGTGGTTATCCCAGCGCTCGGATTCGTAAATGTATGTCAAATATATGATTAATATGTCTATAATAAAGACTCTCTTCAGACAATTGGAGCGTAAAAGCCATCAGAAGGAAGACCACCGGAACCGGACGTATGAGACACTTGAGAAAAGTGTACCGAAGATTTAGAAATGGTTTCCGTGTTGGCAGCGGTGCCGTCAAAAGCAGAGCCACTACTGGAGCGGCCCCACAGTCTTCGGCCTCAACTTCTAAGTAATTGTTTATAAGATTTGGAAAAATAAACGATTTTTTGGTTTCATTCAAATCTCATTCATTTATATTAAGGTATAAACAAAAGCGAAGCAAATGATAGAGAATTACATTATATATAGACTTAAAATTGATTCAAACAATGAATATAATCAACAAATATATGTTTCCTTTAATTTACACAAAAGTATTGTCTTTTCAATATCTGTTTTGGATATACATCGAAGGGTTTGTGGACAGACCTCTCCCTCACCGCATAACTAACTGACTATTGAGTAGAATGCGAACAATTGTCCAAAACTCTAATAACCGGTAAATCGTAAAGAAAGTTAGAAATAGTGGTCAGTTGTCTAACGGGCCAATTGGGTGATCAGAGAGGCGCACATTTCAAAGAACTCCATAATGTGGTGACATTGGGACTGATTGTAGGGATCACTAGAATTGCTTCCACTGCCAGCACTGGCGCACATCTCATTGTTCTCGTCTTCATTACAGGCGAGGGATTTGAAGTCAAGTAAATAGCTTTTGTAGTCCACTTGATATAACTGAAGAGTCATTTTCACGTACTTTCCTGTAATCGCATTCTTCCGACGAGTCCTCACATGAAACGGGTTTACAATTTTCCACTCCTTTTAAGATCAAAGTATTTGACAATTAATTCAATTCATTGATTGATAAGTGATAGCAGTTTATGTATTCTCTCCTTTTTTACCCCTAATCAACAAATTTAGGATTTTTAAAGTAAATGAGCACCACCTAGGTGCTGTATTATTATTGTATACATAATTTACAGACGCGATTCTAATTTTGTTTGGGAACTTTGGATCCCTTGTTATGTCAGTGGATTATTGAGGAAAGGAGGGGAAGGGGTAAAAGTAATGATAAACTTACGAAATCCAAAGCTTTCATCGCTCGATAGACTTCGTTCATAATATCGTGAGGTTTGCTCTGCGAACGAATGCCTGGAATCGATTGAATAATTAGTAAATATAAGTGATTTGATGTGAGCCCAACCCAAATGCCATTTCGCTCTTTT
Organism: Ceratozetes gracilis; assembly: GCA_034694965.1. Classification (NCBI taxonomy): domain Eukaryota; kingdom Metazoa; phylum Arthropoda; class Arachnida; order Sarcoptiformes; family Ceratozetidae; genus Ceratozetes; species Ceratozetes gracilis. Next base: position 4,564 of record JAQIWF010001879.1, read on the forward strand.
CATAGGAGTTCCTCTGCTTTTATCCAAACTATTTCCTCCACTAAGCATTCGTTGGCGTTCTGAGGGAGCATTACCTCCGCTCAACATTCTTTGTCTGGTGCTATGATTGCCAGTCGCGGACAGAGGTCTGGCGGGACTTTCTATGGAATTGGGAGGGGGAGGACTCGAAGCCACATAAAAGTCTTTAATATCGAGTTTCGCGGTTTCGTCTTCAATGCGTTTATTATCAACAATCAAATGATAGGCTATACCCAACTGGTCGTGAGGGTCGCCACTTAGTAGAGCGCTGTGCACTTCCTTATCAGTTACTCCGAATTTCTTATTTTAAGTAAATTTGATTCTCATTAATGACTCAATACATGAGGGGTTTAAGCAGTAATACCTCACAAACTTCAGTGACGGCGTCGATATCTATAATGGAAGCGTCGTTATCGGAAGGGGAGGGAAAGAGATACGCCGGCAGATCCTTCTTAAACCACTCGTGATTTCTTAAGACAATTGTTTAGTGACTCAAATAACAGAACATAACTCACTTAATGTCTTCCATAGTGGCCCTCTTGATGGGGTCGACCTGTAATGTGTGCACCAATAGACTCACTACAGACTTATTCAAATATTCTGGAATCGGGAATATTCCGGCTGTAAGTAAACCATTCATTAGATTATAAGAAATTACATCAAACCATATGAAGTGAGACTTTCCACTCATTTCACATAATATTTGGTTTTAATACCCGATTTCTATGAGTGATGTCTAATATGTTGTATATTATATGAAAGAAATAAGTCTTACATTTAATTTTCCTGAAGAGAGTGGGGACGTGTTCGTCATCGAAGGGTAACTGTGGACAGACATCATTATAACACTTAATTTCAAAAAAGATAGAAAAGAAGTTACAGTTCCACAGAGAAGTGCATAGAGAATGACACCACACGACCAGATATCGACTTCTGGACCCGCATAAAGTCTATTGGTTTGCAAGTGATTGCAGTCAAAGTATGGATCAAATCAATGGTAAACCAAAACATTGTCTTTAACTTACTTTCCGGAGATTACCTGAAATGTGAATCAATTCTTTTGTTTAACTGAAGATTATTTGAAATGAGTGGTCAAACCTCAGGGGCGGCATAATTGGGTGAACCACAGCTGGTCCTAAGGAACTCTCCGTCCATCATCATATTGGAGAGACCAAAGTCTGCAATTTTGACGCATAAGTTCTGATCTAAAAGAAGGTTTTCCGGCTTCAAATCGCGGTGAACCACCTGTTCGTTCAATTGCTTGTTAATAGTTATAGACTTGAATGCAATTCAATGCAAACCATATGTCTGTGACAGTAATCGACGCCCGAAATAATTTGTTGGAAGAAACGGCGCGCCTCCGACTCTTTCAACTGCAATACAAAGCATTACCTTAAATGTGTTGAGAGACAAATGGGTATACCTTTCCGTGTTTGACGATATAGTCGAAGAGCTCCCCTCCGGACACGTATTCCATAATCATGAAGATATCGGTTGGGGTACTAATCACTTGATACCTGGTTTACAATACTTTCCATTAAATGAAACCCAATTTATAGAAAACAATACAATTTAATGATATGCGGATGTCTGAAGAGTTTGAGGTTCTGGATCTCTCTCCTAATCTTTCCGACGACATCTAAATTCTTAATCTTCTGTCGGTTCAGTATTTTGACGGCAACCTTATGTCCGGTCAACTGATGTCTGGCCGCTGTTTCACACAATTAGTAAATAGTTTAAAGTAAAAGACGACTTACTCTTCACTTTCCCAAATGATCCGATGCCTAGAGTTTCGGCTAACAAGTAGTGCCCAATTTTAATGGGAGGCTGTCCTGTCGACTGTCCCGTCGACTGCATCTTCTCATTCATTGCAATGTCTTTTAAATTATTTAAATTTTATTTTCGCTTTATTTTTGTGAGAAAACAATAGTATATAAGAAATAAACAAAATATAAGATTATATATAAAATGAAACCAAAATAAGTTTCGTTGCAATAAATCACTGAATAAATGGTTTACAAAACAATTCAAACAAATTCTGTTAATAATATTCTTATCTCTCTTTCAATCCTTTTATTAAGTTTTATGTTTCTTTGCATCGCATCTAAAACACTGTCCGCACAGAGTCTGAGCAATGAATATACACTGAAACCCCTTTATATGCACTTTCTCTTTGCTAAACAGTCAAATTGTTCTAGCATATATTCAAATTGTTACTCAAAATGCTATATTTTGAATGTATCATACTCATATTGATTAGGCAATTGATTTAATCAGATGTCTTATATTGGGTTATATCTGTTTGACTTTAATGGTTCTCATAAGAGGTATTAGACTGTAGTCAGTGAACAGTGCAATGATGTAAACAATGGCTGAAAGTAGTGATGATTGTAATGATTGCAATGAATTGAATGTGAATACAAGTAAATCAAAGACTAAATGTGACAAACAGTCCAACAGGTCTTCAGCCAATTGTTCTCAAATCACTCAAAACGGTATCAAAAATGGCTTACTTTTGGAAGAAGTTCTCAACGAAAAGAAATTGGTATTAATTTCACTCACTTTTCCTCAATCTTTGCCTTCAATTCAATACTTGTTTTATTCAAATTTCATTAAATATGACGTTAGAAAAGATTAGCATTACAAATGTAACAAGCTTATATTCAATATTTTATTATTATCTTATCTGTTATGGTCACTATTCCTCTTTAAATATTAATCCTTCCTTGTTGAATTTAACATTTGTTAGTTATGGTTGAGTCAAATTTGGTTAACTTTAGCTAATTTAGTGGTTAATAGTAAGTGATTACAACACTTATTACTAATTAATTGCAACAATTTATTCCAAGTTATACGTAGAGGATATTTGTGGAATTTACCACGAATCTAATTATACAATTTTAAATGACGCCAATTTCTTTAAATTGTTGGAATGAATGTGATCTTGCTCTTTTTAACTTTAATAATTGCTCATTCTGTATGTTCTCCGCTCAAAGAGTTGAGTAATTTTGAAATTATTTAAAAAAAACGAGCATGATTAAATACAACATTTAATGATGAGTTTTAATCAATAGTTTAGTAGACATTCTTTAAAATTCAAGTCATTATCAGTAAAAATGAAAACAATATTATAAATTATAATAGATACTAATAGCCTGTTAAGTTATATTCAGGGCTTCTGTTTGATAACAATTGACTTAATATTTCATTTGTAAAATATTTTAGTCAATCTTTAAAAGTAGTCTCATTTGATCATGACCATGGTCATATGATGAGAAAATTTAGTTCAATTTTATTCATGAGCTGAGAAACTCCTGAGCATAGATAATATCATATTATGCTCTTGTAACTAATACTCTCATTCCTTATACATATTTGGGTATAATTTTTGTGAACGATTTTGCTTGATTATTTAAATATTTAAAATGATGAAAAAGGCTAATGTATGACATATATGTATAAATGTTCATGATTAAACTATATAAAGAAATAGAATAAACCTCGATAAAAATAACTTAACATAGGTTAAAAAGTAAAAAATGATCGCCATTTAGAAAATATTATCTAGCTATTTCTATTGAATATAAATTACGAACCTTTAAAGTAATAATATAAATAAATAATCAAGCAAAATGGTTGATAAGAATTAAGCCCAGATTTGTAATTTAATGAGTCATATGAATGAAATTAAAGTTTATTTTTGTGAAAAATTGTCTTTTATTTTAGGCTTTAATGCGATCTCCGGCTGTCCTTCAGTTGATTAAAGAAAATCAAAACAAAATATTTGTGAATAAAAACTAAAATAATTTAATCGATTGTTTAAAAGTTGAGTTAAAAACTCAATTCAATTGAATAGTATTTGAAACAGAATTTAAGTATTTTTAAGTCAAATCAAAATAATGACGGCTTTAAGTCAGAGATCAGGAGTGACTCAACTCGAGTTTCATCAGGCGATGAGTGACTTCAAGACAATGTTCCCGGAAATGGATGAGGACGTGATTGAGGTCGTGCTTCGGGCCAACAATGGCGCCGTCGACGCTACTATCGACCAGTTATTGGCCATGAATTTAGATTCCGAGAACGAAAGACTCCGACAAGAGTTGGATACAAATGAAAACAATGAAGTAATCAATTGATTGACATTTTGTGGTAATTAAGACCAATAGAGGGCTTACTCACCAACTAATAGCCCCATTGTCTTCATTACCACTTTAAGAAAAGTCTGGCTTCGATTAAATGACGTGATTTTCGTTTAACTGATCTCAGGTCCCGCCTCGTTATTCGCCGGCAACTCCACCCCCTTCCTATCATTCATTGCAGTCTCAAGCATTGAATACCAGTTCTAATCTTAGACCACAGGATAAGAGGACAGAAAGCAATATATCGCCACAAATGTCGAGACATTCAACTACTCTTCCGAATAGGATTGGATCGAATGACAGTCCATCGAAAGACTCGCTGCGATTTAAAAGACAGTGGAATCCCCCTATTCTGGGGTCTCTGCCGCACACTTTTCTTAGAATAGAACCGAATGAGAATCAGAGGAAACTCTCAGCTTTGAGTCGATCCCCAAACGAAGTGACTGTCATTAACTCTGCTCTTCTCCAACAGGTCTTCACTTTTATTTTAAACATTTGTTAACAAATATTTCTACAGAAAATGGAGGAAAATCAGAGACAACGGCAGTTGTCTATCAGTACAGATGACCCAGAATTGGCTCAATTTCTCGAAGACGAAAGAGTCGCTATTTTTCTTCAGAACGAAGAGTTTGTCCGCGAATTGCGACGAAATAAAGATTTTATGTCTACTTTAGAATTGGATACAACCACTGATGGGAGCGCCACCGATTTGGGTCCATCGGGTGCTACCACTCATACAGATTCTGACGCAGCCTTTAAGGAAACCCTCAAACATATGGGGAAAGTGTCGAGACGTAAGTTCGCCCAATTGGCACGACTTTTCTCACGCAGAAGAAGAAGAAGTTTCCAACAATTGCTGAATGAAGGGAACAACCCTTCGCGGGACAACCTTTTACTTCGTGAAGATCAATACCATGAGTTCCAAAATGAAGGCTCAGACAACGAAGAGGTGGTCCGAGAAAATGCATTAGTATTGAGGATCGATGAGAGGGAAGAGCTCTCTTCCAACCAAAATATTGCGAATAATAGTAACAGCATTTCGACAAATAACAGCTCTTTTCGTTCGAATCACAAAATATAATCGAATTTATATTGAAATCGATGCCAAAAATATGTTTATATCGACCGTTGATTTCAATATAAATCTATTGTTTTATTCAATTTTCTTCACTTTTACATTAATGTGAGGACTCAGGACTGCTGTCATTCTTTATGACCAAATTTTACCCAATTTCCCCCCTTTTTGGTCGGGAAAGACCACAACGACTTGTTTTCAAATAAGTTTTGATCGTTTAATGGGTTTCTGTTTGTTGAGGAAAACCACTGGTTTTGTGTGAAACCCAAATGAATTGTTTGTTATCTTCTGCACAAACTATTAATTTTGTTAAATTGCGCCACAATTTTAGCCCAAAGCCCACAATTTCGCCGATTATGGACTAAAATCACTCTCCGTTTCTGAGAGATGGTGTGTCCGCACATTATCTCAAATACTTCGGCGGTTTTGCTTAAAATTGAGTCAAATTTTATTATTTGAGCTAAAAATACAGTTAAAATGTTAAGACCCCTCCAACCCATAAGAGTTGGTCCCATTCTCTTATATCCCCTTTGAAAAGGAAAATATAGCACAGAGTTTGTTCACTATATTAGTTATTTTGTTGATATGGAGTAGTGTTTGAGCTGCTATTAGGTCCAGTCCTAGTCATCAATTTTGTTCTCATAATTACAATGTATTGGAATCTCTGGTTTTGTTTCTTTTAAAGATTTGGCCAAAAAAGGCCCAATTTTAGGCTTTTTAACAAATCAGTTC